>VDFB02368208.1:0-24698 GCA_007258455.2 Sequoia sempervirens | reverse complement strand
TCATTTTTGTCTTCTCTTCCATCTTGTCTTCTTTCTAGAACTTTCTCATCTCAAATGCTTGCAAGGTGCCAAACAATTGTTCTAAAGTGTACTTCTTAAGATCATACACTTCTTCAATCATTGAGATCTTATCATTGTAGCTATCCGATAGGGTGATCAAGATCTTCTCAATTATGTCTCCATCTGATAGTTTTCCTCCTTGATTTCTAACTTCATTTGTAGTCAATTCAACCCTCTAAAACAAACTTGTAAATTCTTCACCTTCTTCCATTTTTAGATTTACAAATCTATGCTTCGCTACCAGCTTCTTTGTCAATTTAACTCTTTCATTTCCTTCATACATGTCTTCCAACTTCTTCCAAACTTCATGTGCAGTATCCAAAGAGATAACCTTAGCTCACTCATTTTTTAGATAAGCCATTGCAAATAGTGTTGCCCAATTTTCACCTACGGGCTCAATCAAGCAAGATGGATTATGTTTCAGATGTTCATGAAGGCCAAATGGGACATTTGCATCAAGTGTTAGGTCATGCATCTAATGCTATTTCACAAGGTGGTCAGTTGGAAAGCCTACCTCAGTAAAATTTGGGCATAAAAATCATCAAAGAAGAAAGTAGGCAAGACCCTCTTGTTGTCTTGCCAACTAGTGGTGCGTTCTATTTGGGCTGAGTGCGCCAGTCGCCAGAACTTTCAGATCACCATGAGTTTTATATCTCTCTCTGACCGAGTGACATCTCACTGACTGTTGTGCACAAGACTATCTCGCCGAAAGATTTGGGTTCGGTGTAACGTCTGGCCGAGTGGGGGAGGTCTCGACGAAAGAGACATCATCACTGTGAGGTCTTGCCAACTAAGCAGGGTCTTGCCAAATCAGAAGGAGCTCGGCGTGAGGTCTTGCCGACTGTTGGTGGTCTCCCCGAAATGGTCAGCTCATTGGGGAGATGTTTGTGTTCACCGTAGGGTTTTTCCGACCCATGTGAGGTCTCCCTGAAACAAGGTGGCTTCAGAGTAAAGTGTTGCCAACAGATGAAAGTCTTGCCGACAGTTGTTCATAAGGCTATCATCGGGGGGAAGGGTTCAAAGGTCTTGGCGAAAAGAAATGTCATCGCGAAGAAAGGAAGGGCCTCGCTGTGACGTCCTGACGACCAAGTAGAGTCTCCCCGAAATGAAAGGAGTTCATCGTAATGTCTCGGTGACCAAGTAAAGTCTCGCCCAGAGGGATTGCTATCGGCGTAATGTCTCGCCAAAGGCCGAGGGTCTCGCCAAAGAAATAGGAGCATGGGGAGATGTCTCGGCGACCGAATGATGTCTCACCAAAATAGAATGCCTTCGGTGTAAGATGGTGGTCTCGGGGGAGACAGCCTGCACCAACCGAAGAGTGCAGGGGTGAAATAAAAGAGCTGGGGAGGTCTTGCGAAGGCCCATGAGGTCTCGCTCCCGAGAAAGGGAATGATCGGACTCGGAGAGAATGCGGCTGAGGAGAAAGGTCAGGGGATGGAGTTACCGGTGGAAGAGATGTCAGGTGAACCACCGAGACGCCGCCTGAGGTCGACTGAAAGCTGATAGAAGTCTTGTGTGGTTTGTGAGAGCTATGTGATAGCATTGAAGAACGCAATAGCGATATTAAAGATGTCTAACATGCAATTTGATGAAGCGACAACGTCTAGAAATCTGAGGGCTTTTTAGAGTTCAACCAATCAGAAGGAGCTATAGGTGAGTCGTGGTAGTTTGACCCCTGTGAAGAAGATCAACAGAATGTAAGCAACGTGGACCTACTCTAAGAATGAAGCGATGGATCAATTCGATATCTAGGAGGTGTCGTTGGTAAATAGAAGGGCAAAGACTGCAGGGACAGCTGGGATGTCAACTAGCAAGGGTGGATAGACATTAATGATAAGGGCTTCAAAGCATTCAAGCAGCTCTTCAGGGAAGTTCAAAAGTGAACACGGAGGCCAGATTTTGGCACATTAAATGCATTGCAAAAGATCAAGGAGGACATCCCTGGAGCATCTCTTCACTGACATGGATAACAGGGATGCACATTTAATGCAGCATTAACTTCCTTCAAAAGATCTAAGGGGTGGATTTTTTTCTAAAGGCTGATATTTTGTAGGCCCTAGGGGCTGGGACTTTCGTATATATGGCATTTTTGCCTCTTTTTGTAACAGTTCTTACTTGGTACTTTTCTAGTTCTATAACTTGTGGAGTTCTTTGCAGAAGGGAGGCTATGTTTTGTAGCTCATGATAGACATGTATATCAGTGTTCACCATTGAAATCAATGAGTATAAGCACTTTACCTTTTCGATCTCTCTATTAAATCGTGTGCATTCATATAATTGATAAAAATGCTTGTGAAACTATATGATTCCTTGTGGTTATGTCTTATCTCAGCACCGTTCTGTAGAGCAATATGTATTTTTGCAGGTTGCAAGATGTGTTTAAAATGTAGTATTCTCTAGTTGTGAAGTTATTTCTTCCTTCTAGGAGTGTGGCCATACAAACCTTCTCACGAAATGTTTATGCATAAAATGTATGTGATTGAGTTGTGTATGACAATGATCTTGTCATTGACTGAAATTGTTTGTTTAAACTGTGTTATATGTCTTCTTAGTAAATTTGGTGCATCACCATAGAGATAGTGTTTTCAGTAGTTTTAATGTTTTCTTCTTCTACTGTTTTCCTTTACAAATTCAATAGTTAGGTGGTAGCACAAAGGATGTTGGCCTTCTCCGGAGGTTGACCTCTGTTTACATGAACCATAGCTTTAGAGGTCTTCCCATGTTGCACTGGATTGTTGAATTTTACATTCAATAGGGTGTAAAATCCAAGTGATAACAGTTTCTGGCATGCCCAGTGGGACCAGTTCCACATTATACCATTGGTTTGGTATGCAACCAGCAAGTTTCAGACTTTGTAAAGGTCATTTTTGCATACTTGGCGACTCCATAGAGAGAAAGAACTACAAAATCAGTGTTTTTACAGTTTATGAGAAGAGTTCAGATAAGGAGCAGCTTAGTTCCTTTTGAATATTTGCAGCTGTCACCACCAAGAAGACAAGGCAGAGCAATAGAAAGGCCAGGGACAACATTTATCTATTCTAGAATAACTAAATCTACTCCTCCATCTGTAGGATCTCATATTGCTGTCGTGCTTTTTGTTTCACCTAGAGTGCAAGTAAATCCACCTCAACCACCTCCAATGGCTGCTCCAAGGAATCAACCATTTGTTGCTTTCAATGGAGGGAGTCCCTTAAATTTGGCACAACACAATGACATTCCAATGGCAACCTTGAAAAGTCTGCCAATTTTCACAGGGGAAGATCAGACTACCCCGATTGAACATATACGAGATGTTGCTTCCTTATGTGGTGTGCATTACATTACACAAGAAGACGTGGCTGTAAGAATTCTTGCAACATCATTCAAAGGAAGAGCATTACAATGGTTCAAGAGACTTGGAGTAGGTTCAGTTGCCACTTGGGATGAGTTGGGTGACAAGCTGCATAAACAATTTTAGGACAGGTTTGATAATTTGTCTTTATTGGAACAATTGACTACAATTAAGAGGGCTCCACAAGAGCAAATGAATGATTTTAATTTCATATTTCAAAGAACCTGGGATAGAATCCCTGCAACGGTGAGGCCTTCACCTGAATATTCCTTCCTGTATTATCTTAGAGCTATAAATAGCGATATTTCAGTTTTAATACAGTCAATGGGAGGAGTGTCTTTGTCGGATGCTTTTGAAATAGCAATCACAGCTGAAAATAGCCTAATACAAGCTGGTAAACTTGCTCCTAGGTCACCAATGTCTATATTTCCAGATATTCATTTGAATATCCCTTTGCAGATACCACCTTTTACACCTTTTCCACTTGTTCTAGTGGTATCAGCTATTGTTCCAGCTACTGCAAACAAGAAGTTGTTGTTTCAAGTTCTTCAAATGAGTTATAGGAGATCAAAATTTTATTACAGACTTTTGGTAATAAGCTTGTGAGATTGGTAAAGCAACAAGCATATAACAGGCCTTATCAACAGTAGAATTCGGGCCAGCAATAGCAATACCAAGGTAATGAACAAGCTTACAAGGAAATTGGTGGGGCCAGAGCGAGGGGGTGTGAAATATTAGACAACACTGGGCATATGGGCTTTGTTACATACCGGAGTTAAGGATCTTGTCCCTATTCAAAACAACAGCAACGGTCACAATTGGTGTACCCTTATGGCACTTGACCTCATAACCAAAACCACTTGCTCAAATGGACCTAATTAATGGGCACTTGTGTTTCGCCAATGCCCATCCGTTCCTAAACAGGCTGAACCGGGTACATCTCCACAACACCAAGATCAGCCTACCAATGATACTACCCTACTTAATTGGCAAGGTGAAGAATTATGTGGATTGAATGTAGATGATTCTTCAGTTGCAACTAACACAAGGGCAAAGAAAAGAGCTTTAGAGCTTGATCAAGCAGCTAATAAAGAAAAAGCAGTAGCTACAAATCCATCTACATCTCAAGGGACCCGTGGATCACAAAGAAATCAGCAACTCCCAGTGAAGGAGCAGCCACACTTGCAAGCTGACCACACTGGCATAAAGGTACATCATAAAGTAAACTCAGCCGTACCTTATAATATTCTTGACAGTATGAAAAAGATGAATGTAATGATGTCTATGTGGGATTCATTAGCTATCCCAGGTCAAAAAGATATGTTACAGTCAGCTTTGTCAAATTTTAAAGTGTCTGATGAGTCTGAGTCTCCAATAGGTCAGGCTAGAACTGTGTTGACAAATAATCTTCAGGGAAATGATAAACAGCCCAGCAAAGAGACAGGAAAATAAGTTAAACCACCTCCTTTTTAGATGTCAGTAATCATAGGTGATAAGTTAGTTCATAACTGTATGGTAGACAGTGGAGCTAGTAGTTCAGTAATGCCAAAGCAAATTGCTGACAAACTTGGACTTAAATATCAGCCTTTAGAAAAAGGAGTGATTCAATTGGATGGTACTTTTGTTAATACATTGGGTGTTATCAAAGATTTGATTCTTACCCTTCATGCCTGTCCGAACTTTTTAGTTCCTCAGGACATATGTATCATAGATCTCCCACCTTTCTTTTCTTTGTGCCTCTCAAGAGACTTTACAGCTAAGATAGGTGGTTACATGCCAGCCGATTGGTCACATATGTTGTTTAGAACTAGATATGGAACCAAGGTTACCATTAAATTTGAAAAGTTGGCTAAAGATCACATTGAGCCATATAAACCCGAGTCATAATAAATTTCATGCATTTGAGCCTAGAATTGTGTCATTTTTTACCAACAATAGTTGTTTTGTTTGCTCAGGAACTTCAAAGTTTGATGTGCTACTACAAAAGAATGGTAAGCGTGTCCGACTTGATCATGTCGATCTTGGCAAAATCTTGGTATAAAGGTATAACGATACTTGGGCTTGAGTAGAATTCAAACAGAAAAAAGTGAAGACCCGATTATTTAAATTACTTGCCAGTAGAGCTTTGTGTAGAAATGTTTTTTGATGGTTCTAGAAGTAAGAATGGAGCAGGTGGAGGTGCAATGCTGATTTCTCCACAGGGTGATAAGTATTTTTCAGCCTTTTGTTTTGCTTTCGCTTGTTCTAACAACAGTGTTGAGTATGAAGGACTCATTCAAGGCCTTGAGTGGGCAAGGAAAAGAGGAATCAACTGTTTGAAAGTCTATGGAGATAGTGAATTGATAGTTAATCAGGTTAGGGGGCTAAATGCTACCAAGAATGATGCTCTGAAGTCTTACAGAAATAGAGTTTGGAACATAATTGAAGAATTTAATGCCTTCAATCTGATTTCTATTCCCAGAAATAGAATAAGTATGCTAACAGACTGGCAGCAATTGGATCACAGTTTGATATTCCATGCGATATAAAAAAGGACAAAATATAGCAGTATGTTAAGGTGGTTATCAGGCCATCAATTTCTGATAACAATGTTAACTAGCAAGTATTTGAAAGTGATGAATAGATTTTAACCTTTATGCTCCAAGAAGACCAATTTTTTGTGGTGAACTAGGAAAAGTTTAAACAACAGTATGATAATCAAGTGATACAGCTAAAGACAAATAAACTTCCCAAAGGGTTGGTTACCTTGGAATCCATATTCAATTGAGATGATCAGCTTAAGAAGAACAAAGTCGACATTCAAGTCAAAGAAGATCATTATGAGGAAGTTGAAATCTTTAAAGGTAAGCTCCTCAAATTAGGCAAAATCTGCTCAGTTGAAGATAAGAGAGCTTTTATTGTTTTATGCCAAGATTATCATGATGTTTTTGCTTGGCAATATTTTGACTTAAGAGGGTTTGATCCTCATATTGCGCAACATACCATTGAGTTCGAACCTGGTGCCAAGCCTATTAGACAAAAGCAAAGACCATTAAACCCCAAGCTTGAACCTTTAATGATCAAAGAGCTGACCAAGTTAGTTGAGGGGGGTATTTTATTTCCAATTAAACACACATCCTGGGTTTCTAACCTTGTTCCAATTAGAAAAAAGAACGGTGAGATAAGATTATGTGTGGATTTTAGAGACCTTAACAGAGCGTCTCTGAAAGATCATTATCCCTTACCATCTATGGAACAAATTCTCCAAGCCATTGTTGGTTCAGAGAGATTTTCTCTTCTGGATGGATATTCTGGTTATAACTAGATTATGGTCAAAGAGGAGGACCTATATAAAACAACATTTACAACAAAATGGGGCACTATGGCTTACAAAAGAATGCCTTTTGGTTTATCCAATGCTGGTGCCACCTTTCAGTATGCCATGGATATGGCATTCCAGAATTTAATTCAGAAGTTTCTGCTAGTTTACTTAGACGACATAACTGTATATTCAAAGAATGTCGATGAACACTTGTCACATCTCAAGCAAGTTTTTGAAAATTGTAGAGAATATGGAATATCTCTCAATTTGACAAAGAGTATTTTTGCAGTTCATGAAGGTAAGTTATTAGGTCACATAGTGTCAAAGGACGGAGTTACCATTGACCCTAAAAGAGTTAAAGCTATACTTGAACTACCATTACCCAATCACAAGAAAGGATTGCAGAGCTTTTTAGGGAGAATCAACTTTTTAATAAGATTCATTCCTGATGTTGCTTACTACAGCCCTTGACTACCATGCTTAAAAAGAACGCAGTTTTCAGTTGGACTAGAGAAGCAAAACGTAGTTTTGAAGAGATCAAGGAAGCTTTAGCATCAGCTCCAACACTGGTAAATCCAGATTTCTCCAAGGACTTCTTCTTGTATGCTTTTGGCAGCGTTGATTCAATCTTTGCTATGCTGGTATAGAAAAATAGTGATAATTTAGAGCAGCCAATAGCTTTCTTTAGCCAAGGGCTTGCTGATTATGAAGAGAAATATACATTTTTTGAGAAACATGTTCTTGCTATGATCAGAAGCCTAAAGAAGTTTAAGCCTCTAGTTTCAAACAATAAAATTCATATTCTGGTTGCACACTCAAGTGTGAAGGAATTTTTGTTGAACAAAGATCTGAGTGAGAAAAGAGCAAGGTGGATCACAAAATTAATGGAGTTTGATGTCAACATCAACATCACAAGACTTGTCAGAGGTAGAGGGCTCTGTGAGCAACTTGCCTCAAACCCTAAAGAGGTGCAGAAATCAGAAACTGGTGTTGTTTTGGCTAATACAAATGGGCCTCAAAATGTTCAAAATGCTATACTTGCATCAATTACTGGCTGGGTTTAAGAAATGACCCACTTTCTTCGTACTAGTAAATGTCCACCAGGTCTAGACAGAGCAAAATGAAGATACTTTAGATTGCAATCAATTCCTTATGTCCTCATTGATAATATTCTTTTCAGGAAAGATCTGAATGGTGTCTTGTTAAGGTGTATTGATGTTGATCAAACAAAAAAGGTATTGCATGAGTTTCATGATGGAGTTTTGGGAGGTCACTTTGCTCCAAGGACAACTGCTTGGAAAATTATGAGAGCTAGTTACTACTAGCCCAGCTTGTTTAAAGATGCATATGCATGGTCAAGAAAATGTATCAAATGTGCTTTGTTTGCAGGAAAAGAGAAGTTACCTGCTATGCCTCTATATCCAATTCAGGTGGAACAACCCTTCATGAGATGGGGCATCGACTTTATTGGGCCAATTAATCCACCATCCAGTGCTGGTCACATGTGGGTGCTAACTGCTACAGACTATTTCACATGGTGGATAGAGGCAGTAGCTTTGAAAGAAGCAAATGAGTCTTCAGTTCTAAGCTTTTATGAAGACATAATCACCAGGTTTGGAGTTCCTAACTCCATCATTTCAGATAATTCTCTTGCATTTGTTGGATTGAGAGTCACAAATTGGGTTGTTAAACATGGAATTCATTTGAATACTTCTTCCAATTATTACCCATAGGGTAATGGGTTAGCTGAAAGTACAAATAAAAACCTGAATAGAATCATTAAGAGGACTATGGAAGAGAACCAAAGAATTTGGCATACCACATTGAAATCTGCACTTTGGGCAGATAGAATAACCCCCAAGAGATCATTTGGTAATTCACCTTATGTACTCGTTTATGGTAAAGAGGCCAGACTACCTCTATCTGTAGAGCTTCTGGCTCTAGACATTGTTCACCAGTTGGAGATGTATGAAGAACAAAACCCAATTTCCGTGAGATATGCAGAGCTCATGGAGCTTGAAGAATCAAGAGATAAAGAAATGAGAGCTTTGGAGTATCATCAGCGCCAAAAAAAGAGAACATTTGACAAGAAAGCTACAGCTAAATTTTTTAAAGAAGGTGATATTGTTCTCAAATGGGATGTTCTGAAAGGCAGGCCTGGCCATCACACCAAGTTCGACAACATGTGGATGGGTCCATTTATTGTTAAAGACTATAAGGAACATAATGCTTACCAACTGGCCACAACCGAGGGTGAAGTGCTTCCTATCCCAGTCAATGGGATACACCTCAAGCCTTGTTTTCAAGTTTGATGAGTTCCTCTATTGTACATATTAGGTTAGGTTTTATGCTTTCAATAAGTGCTTCTGCACTTTATTTCAATTTTTTTTCGTTCCTTAAGTGTTGTTCTAGCACAACAAATAGTTTCTTTTTAGTTTCTCCTGTTTCATCGGTTCTAGCAACCTGTTATGTTCTATGAGTCTCAAGTGAGTTGCGGCCATGTATAAACTGCTTTTGAATTTTTTTCTGAGTTTTCCTAATGGCTCCATGCCCAACGGACAAGTTTTGGCTACTGGTTTCCATGTTTAGCAAGCAAACATCCAATAAAGGTCGCCAAAAATGTTGCCCAATTTTCACCTACAGGCTCAATCAAGCAGGATGGATTATGTTTCAGATGTTCATGAAGGCCAAATGGGACATTTGCATCAAGGGTTAGGTCATGCATCTGATACTATTTCACAAGGTGGTCAGTTGGAAAGCCTACCTCGGTCATATTTTGGCATAAAACTCATCAGAGAAGAAAGTCGACAAGACCCTCTTGTTGTCTTGCCGACTAGCGGTGCATTCTATTTGGGCTGAGTGCACCAGTTGCCAGAACTTTCAGATCGCCATGAGTTTTATATCTCTCTCTGACCGAGTGACGTCTCACCGACCGTTGTGCACAAGACTATCTCACCGAAATATTTGGGTTCGGCGTAACATCTGGCCGAGTGGGGGAGGTCTCGACAAAAGAGACATCATCATTGTGAGGTCTTGTCGACTAAGCATGGTCTCACCGAATCAGAAGGAGCTCGGTGTGAGGTCTTGCCGACCGTTGGTGGTCTCCCTAAAATGGTCGGCTCATCGGGGAGATGTTTGTGTTCGCCATAGGGTCTTTCCGACCCATGTGAGGTCTCGCCGAAACAAGGTGGCTTCGGAGTAAAGTGCTGCCAACAGATGAAAGTCTTGCCGACAGTTGTTCATAAGGATGTCATCGGGGGGAAAGGTTCACGTTTGTTGAGAGGTCTCGGTGAAAAGAAATGTCATCACGAAGAAAGGAAGGGCCTCGTTGTGATGTCCCAGCGACCAAGTAGAGTCTCCCCAAAATGAAAGGACTTCACCGTAATGTCTCGACGACCAAGTAAAGTCGCCCTGAGTTAAAACAGGGGAATGGAAAAAGGAGTCGGGGGATGGGAAATAAGGTCTCGGAGACAATCCACCGGCAGGCGGCCGAGATGCTTTGAACCCGTCCTAGAGGCCGGAGAGGGAGGAAGCGATTAAGGGAGAGCCGAAAAATAAGAAAAGGTCTCGTCGAGAAAGAATGCGGTATTCGAGGAGCTTCGCCGGGATGGACTCCTGAAGGGCTCGCCATGAGGTCTTCCCGAAAGTGATAAGTCTTGCCGACGGTTGTGAGCTATGTCGATAACCGTTGAAGGGAATAATCACATCGGGGAGACACGGCTAAGTGTCTCACCGACATGCGATTTTGATGAAGCGACCTTTGACCGTCTAGAAATCTATAGGGGCACAAGTTCAACCAATTAGAAGGAGCTACAGGTGATCCATGGCAGTTTGACCCCTGTGAAGAAGAGAAAAAGAATGTGAGCAATGTGGATCTGCTCTGAGAATGAAGCGATGGATCAGTTCGATATCCAGGAGGTGTCATCGATAAATAGAAGGGCGGAGACTATAGGGAAAGTTGGGATGTCAACTGGCAAGGGTGGATAGACATTAATGATAAGGGCTTCAAAGCATTCAAGCAACTCTTCAGGGAAGTTTGATAGTGAACATGGAGGCCAGAGGTTGGCACATTAAATGCATTGCAAAAGATCAAGGAGGACATCCCTGGAGCATCTCTTCACCGACATGGACAGCAGGGATGCATGTTTAATGTAGCATTAACTTCCTTCAAAAGATCTAAGGGGTGGATTTTTTTCTAAGGCTGATATTTTGTAGGCCCTAAGGGCTGGGACTTTCGTATATATGGCATTTTTGCCTCTTTTTGTAATAGTTCTTACTTGGTACTATTTTTCTTCTGTAACTTGTGGAGTTCTTTGCAGAAGGGAGGCTATGTTTTGTAGCTCATGACAAACATGTATATCAGTGTTCACCATTGAAATCAATGAGTATAAGCACTTTACCTTTTTTATTTCTCTATTAAATCGTGTGCATTCGTATAATTGATAAAACTACTTGTGAAATTGTATAATTCCTTGTGGTTATGTCTTATCTCAACACCGTTCTGTAGAGCAATATGTATTTTTGCAGGTTGCAAGATGTGTTTAAAATGCAGTATTCTCTAGTTGTGAAGTTATTTCTTCCTTCTAGGAGTGTGGCAATACGAACCTTCTCATGAAATGTTTATGCATAAAACATATGTGATTGAGTTGTGTATGACAATGATCTTGTCGTTGACTGAAATTGTGTGTTTAAACTGTGTTATATGTCTTCTTAGTAAATTTGGTGCATCACCATAGAGATAGTGTTTTCAGTAGTTTTAATGTTTTCTTCTTCTACTGTTTTCCTTTACAAATTCAGTAGTTAGGTGGTAGCACAAAGGATGTTGGCCTTCTCTGGAGGTTGACCTCTGTTTACATGAAACCATAGCTTTAGAGGTCTTCCCATGTTGCATTGGATTGTTGAATTTTACATTCAACAGGGTGCAAAATCCAAGTGATAACAAATAGCATACTTTTCCTTCTCATTTTCTCCATAAGTAAAAATCTCATCTGCATTAGTCAGAAAACTAGACAGAGGTGTATACTTTGTCTCAATAGCCTTCCAGGTCTTGAAACCAAGAGAGATAATATATCCTTTCATCTATCCCTTCCAATCATTGTAGTCAGTTCCATCTAACATAGGGATTTCCATCTTATGTGCCATTGAATCTTCCTTAAGCAAATAAGCTCTACACCAAGGAACTAAAGCTCTAATACCAATTGTTAAATAGGCACAAGACAACTAAGAGGGGGGGTGAATTAGTTGTCACAAAATTCAAACTTAAAACTTCAACGCTTATTAATTCCACAACTGGACTATTCTATTATTAAGTAAGAGCATGAAACAAAAATAATAGAAAGTAAATCAACACAATGAACAACAAATTTTTATGTGGAAAACCCAATAAGGGAAAAACCACAGTGAGGGTTAACTCACAATATAAAAGATTATAGAACTGAATACAAAGGCTCACTTCCAAGGGATCACTACCCAAAAGAGGACTCACTATCTAGGTACAAAGGCTCACTGCCTATAGAAAGGACTCGCTATCCAATAGGGAGGCTCACTGCCTATAGATACAAGAGAGAACAAAAGATCCACCACAACAATTAATGCACATCCACAATTTGAATAAGGATTACATAAACATTTAACTCATTACCTTCAGAAATCCAACACAATGAAGAACTGTTGTCACAACTCACTCACACACACACACTTCTACTCTTATGATTTGGCGCTCACTTTCGTCACCTTGCATCACACTATCATACAAATCTTCACAATTCAACTTGCTTTTATACCATCCTTAACCTTAGAAACTTTCTCCAAGGTCAGCCAAAAATACCTTATTTCATAAATTCAAATTAGGTCAAAAAATCAACATTCCTGTAGTGGAAAGGAATGAGAGTGGACCAATAAAAACATTTTTTGAGATCAAAAATAATATCTCGAATCAACGACACACTTCCTTAATTAAATTTTATTCTTGGAATGAAGTGTAAACACCAAGTTGGCCAAACCTAATGAAAACACAAAAGAACAATGATGTAGACGCTTCCCAATAAGAAGATGACATGCAAACGCCACAACACACTTCATTATGCATGAGAATACATCTTAGAATCTTCTAGATACATCTGTAGAAAATGCAACAAACTTCAAGCACTAAACACCTTTCACTAGTCCATCCGGACTGTACAAACTCACACTGAAACACTGAAACATGACTTCCAGATCACCAAATTTTAGACCTCTTTTCTAGATCACAGAAAAGACCTTCACAAGACATATCCCAAATCCATAAGATCTGAAATGAAATAGAAGAGGACTGCAGAGCAAAAATATTTCTCCCAGTCCACATAAGACCAACTCTGCCAGAATAGTTCATATACCGTTGAACATAACTTTCACATACCATCAAACCAGAAGCTAAAACTCAAGAGATATCACCACAAGATCACCATTATCAAACCATTAGATCCACACAAGCATAGGATCAACACGGGAGAAATGCAGAGCACATACCAGAGCACATTCTGAACACTTTCATCATTTTGACTTCCTTTCTTTATTAATATTCTCAAAAGCACTTGGAAATTCATCAAACCAACACATCTGCAACATCATAAAGAAAGCTCCATGTACTCACAACATCTTAGCAACATCTCAAATATATATGTACAGTCTACAACATACTGAACTATGTTGACATTAATGACAACATTAATGACAACACCACCAAAACTTGCTCGTACTTGCAACATGACATGGGGTCATACTCTCACTAAAGTGGGGGAAAAATGTAGTGTAGAAAAAATATCCCTTTTTCACACTTAATTTGGGAATAATTAATATTAAAATGAACTTAATGTTGCCTTGATTTAGTGTTGTAATGTGTTTTACGCATTCACATTAAGTTTAGGGACCTTTTTAATAAAATGGACTTAATGGTGCCTTATTTAGGTTGTTGTAAAGTGTATCTTTACACTTTCACACTAATATAGGGCTTTATTAATTAATTTAGGCTAATTTGAGCCTAACTGGACCCTTTAATTCAAATCCAAGCCTAATTAATTACAAATTCTGAGGGATAAAACTCGACATTCATAAATGATATTACACAACACTTAATTTTTGAAGGTGTGTGTCCTAGGTTAGTGACCTAGGACTCATTCGCCACTTGGTGAATGGGTCCTCACTAGGTCCTAGGTCCTAGTTAAGTGTGCTAGAACCCATTCGCCCTATGATGAATGGGTCCTCACTTAACCCTAGGGCCTCCCTTGGGATATGTTTTTGGTGGTATTTTAATGATTTCAAATCTTAGATTTGATGTGGGCTTGTGTTATTTGAATTTCAGGAATTAGGAGTAAGATAAGTATAAATACAAGGTTATTTCACATAGTTTCATCTAAGCAATCTAAGAAATTTATGTGATCTCAAGATTATTTTCACAAGAGAATTATAAAGTATTCAAGAGCATTCAAGAAGGCATTCAAGGGTAGATTTATTGAAGTTTATTGCAATCAAGATATCAATCATCATGTCAAAGTCATGCATGTTGTTGAGCTAATGTGATGATGTAGCATCGGTGATCAAGTTCAAGTGTTCAAAGCCATTATCTTATGTCAAGTTCATGATCAATATCTACACTCATTGAGGCCATTTCATGCTAAGTTTCATATTCGCAATCCAAGGTTTCAACAACATTTGGTGAATTGTTACATACATTTTTTCATTCATCATTCCTTTATGCATTTTTTCATTTCAAGGTTTAATTACCAAAACAGGGTTTGACCAAGGAAAACCCCTATTCCCTAACAAAACAACATTTTTCTTCTCCTTTGATGTGTGATTTTAGGTTTTAGGTCTTCCTTTCAATTGCTATATTGGTTAGGTTAGATTTTTTATTATCATTTATGCATTATAACCCTCATAATTGAATGAAACATAGGAAAATAGAAGGTTCATCATCTTGTTAAGTCATTTTGGTGAACCCAATTTTTCTATGGTTCAATCTGTAGCTTAACTAAAACTTATAAAAATGTCAAAAATAATCTTGTTTCCAAACTTTTTTTTTATTTGTAAAGAAAAGATAAAATATTATCTTAAATCAATTCAATTAAATCCCTTCCCCTCTTTTTTATTGGGTAATAATTAAAATTAATCTAATATATATATATATATATATATATATATATATTGTAGTGAGGAAAAGAATCATTAACCAACTATAATGCAATTTTGATAATGTCGTCATTGTGATTTTTCACATTAGAACTATTTATTTCCTTTCAGTAAATAATTTTGTTTCTTTTTTATAACACTTGAAACTAGATAAAGGGAATTGGTAATCTTTAATAATTATTTTGTTGTATCTTTTACAATTCCAACTTCCACATCACATATAATTTTAGGTTCCATCATTTATTTTACGTTAGTAGCTTTATTTGATGGGAGAGTTTAACAACCTATTGATTATAAATATATTATTTTATTACATAATAGATATCATAGAATTTGTGTTATACAATATGTCTTACATTCATTAAGTTGTGTCAAATCAAAGTTATAATGATAATAGGTATATTGAACATAATTTTAGACATTCCTATGTTACTATTGTCCAAATGATATATTGTTTCTTTATGGATTTTATTGTAAATTTTTAATAATTACTTAATCTATCATTTTTATTTTCTAGTATTTGATTCTCAAGGAATTTTCTTACCAAAAAATGATAGTGACAATATAATTAAAGTATGTAAGTTTACAATTTTTCTTTATATTTATCTTTAAATTTTTATATTATCAACTTTGACTTGTGTTCTTAATATTAGCAAATTACAAACATGATTCAAAAATTACTTGCACCTTGTCAACTAAAAATAAAATAAAATCTATAAAAATAAAATAAAATCTATAGAGTTTAATTTCATGTAAGTTCAATATTAAATTTAAAAATGAATTCATATCTTAAGAGCACAAATTTAGAATATTTAAGGTGATGATAATTTTTAAATTATTTACACTAAATTGATCTATACAATCTATCAAAATATATAGATATATTAATTGAATATAATTGCTACATAAATTCATCCTTATAATTTAGTCTTAATTTTTTTTTCCTTTAACTTTACACAAATATCAAAATATCAAATACTCTCATAAAAAAATCATAATTTTTTTTTAAAACTCTTTCCAAATGTCAAAACATAAAATACCTTAAAAAGAAAAAGCCATAATAATAATAGTAAAATAAATAAAAACTTCACAAATATTAACATATAAATATATTATTATTATTTTCTTTATAACGCTTGAAACTAGTTAAAAATAATTTATTTTATTTAGTAATAGTTATTTTTCATCTTTTATTAAGCTGACTTTATTTGGGGAAAGAGTTGGACACTTAGAGTTATGATTTTACTTTCCATCATTTATCTTAAGTTAGTATATTTATTTGATGAGAGGTTTTAGCAACCTATTTCTTATAAATATAATTTTTCATTATGTTATGAATATATAGTATTAGTGTTATATATGTTGTACATTTTTTTTGTGTGAAATCAAAACTATAATTTGGTAATAGGTGTATTGAACATAATTTTGGATATTCTTATGTTAATATTGTTCAAATGATATATGATTTATCTAATGGAGATTATTGTAAATTTTTAGAGGACTTAATCTATCATTTTTCTTATTTAATATTTGATTCTCAAGAGAATTCTTACAAAATAAAAAAGATATTAGACAAGGACAAGAACTTGACATGCGATGAACGAATGGAAGAATAGTTAAAGTTTTTTCAGGTCAAAATTTTGTCTATTTTCTAATGGAGACTTGTTATGCGTCTTTTGCCTCATTTTTCCTTAGCCATGTAATTTTCAAGCAATATAAACTTTATAAGGTGGCGGTAATGTAGATAGTTTTTTGATAATCTACATAATGTCCCTATAACACGGGGAAATTTTGTAATCCATGTAACAATATGAGTCAAATTATAAAAGATGTTGGGCTATAACTAGAGGTTTTCTTCCTAGTTCTTTCCTATCGGTATGCCCTCTGAACTAGGTATATGTACATATTTATTATATATATTAATATAATATTATGGCTCGCCACTTTTACCTAAAAATATATATATATTTATATATTTTCTTTAATCTCACCCTTCCTTTAATGACATCTTTAACCCTTCTACCCATACCTAGCCTTATTTTCCTTAGCCTAAATATAAACCCTAGTAGCTTTGTTTCTCTACTCACAAATCTAAGCCAAGACTCATCACTCTTGCTAATTTTCTTGCACCTACCACATCATCTTTTTATCAAGATGTTATACTTATCTTAGAATAGCCTATGGATCCTCCAATTAATTCTACACCTATTGGCATTCACAAAGATCCCCTAAATTTTTCGTCTCTTCTTCCTTTTGTACATGTGTCTATCAAAAATCTTCTAGAGTGAGTCTCTCTTTGACCCTATTATTGATGTTTTTCCTCTATCTATTATTTTTACCCATGCTTCTTCCATTTCCCCTTTTATAATGATATTTAAAATCAATGTAGTTGTTATTTACATTTCTTTATTAATAAAAAAAATCTTTATTTCTTACATTTTCTTTTGTGATTCCATTCACCTACAATTTTATTCCAATCTTTTCAATATTCTTACACTATCTTTTTTACTATCCATGTTTGAGTTCTACTTTCCATTATCTTTTTCTTTATGTACACAAGCATAGAAACTATTCTTGTATAATTTATTATTATTTTTGTTATTATTTAGTTTCACCTATCTACAAAGCATAAGTACACTAGGATAAGTGCATGCAATAAAATCTATTAATTACCTATTGAAGTTGAAAGGTTTAAATATGGGTTTAACCACTTTAGAAATATTCAATGCAATCCTCATCATTTTTTCGATAGATAAAAGGAATTAATTCTTCATAAATAAATATTACTCAAATTTTATATTTCTAACCACCCCATTGTCCAATTTTATTATCTTTTTTCCTATATACTTGCAATGTTATGTTTTGTTTCTATAGTAGATTTTTCAATTACTATGTGGAATTATTTGGTGGTGCATCTATAGAGGAGACTTTCATAGCTAGACAATCTCTTTTATAATGTATAATATGTAGACTATAATTTCATGTCAAACTAATAGGCATACAAAACTCTATTTCCATTCTTGAACTTGAATGAAGCATCTAATTTATCAAATGTCATACTAGGTTCCTTGTCCCTAAACTTCCTTTACATTTGTAGCTTCACTAAAACTTATTAAACATATAAAAAATAAGCTCTTTTCCAAAGCTTTTTTTTTTAAATTTCTAAAGCAAGGCTAAAGTGATGTAATCAAGATTGGGGGGTCTTATCAATCTACCCAATCTTGCAACCTTAACATGTCATCCAATCTATATTAACATATAAATGGAAAAAGAATCTAAAACATATATTTATTTCAATGTTTGTACACATTCATACATGAAAAATCCTCAAAATTAATTGCATATATGGAAGATTCAACATTGAATAAAATTCAGAAATTTTTACAATCTTTTCTAGACACATATTGTCTATGAGTCTTCAAATCCTCATGTCTCCAAACCTTCTTGTCTTCACTAATATTTTAAAATCTGATTTTTATCTTCATTATGCAGCTCTCATGGCTTCCTTGAACACCTAAAACACACCTGAAAAATACCTTTTCCCTTCTTCTATTCCTCTTCTCTTCACAAGTTGAGTTCCTACACTCTTTCATATGCAACTCTCACCAACAACCTGCAAGTTCTTTCCCCAACCTTCTTGTTGTTTATTGCTGCACTTTTACACCATTAAATATTTTATTTTATATATTAAATTACACCCCTTGCAATCACCAAAAAGTGGCACCCAAATCTGCCCTTTTATTTCCCTCAACATGACCTCTGAAATTCCTTCATAAAGAATGAAATAAAGACATAGTTTTGCTTCCAAAATATGTTGTTAATGTTGCTTCACCATATCAAATGCCTTTCTGCTATAGATTCCTTTTGAAAACGAATAAAATACAAAACCAAGTCGTTCTCCTTTGGTAATTAAAGAACTTCATTTATTATTTTTCCAAAAATCACTATCTTTTCCCTCCATTTTAAGCACCCAATAAGACAAGAATGGAATGTCAAAGGTCACTTGCCTTATGAAAAATTTTATAGGAAAAAAAAATGGTTAAATGAATATTAATTCTTATTTTCAAGTTCCCTCTAACATGTCAATGGACCCCTTAAACCCTTCAAGCCTTGAAAATACAATAATTTAAAATCACATTAAACACACTATTTGCCTCTGATTTTCTTAAATGAAAATCCAAGTATTGGTAAATCAAGATTTTATCCTTCAAAAAATCCACAAGGTTCTTTTGAAGCTCCAACCCACACCAAAATGAAAAAATTAAACATGAAAATAAAATAAATATTTTTGGGTGATGCAGGATCACATGTAGACCTGAATGCTCCTGCATCATAAAGTCTTGCCTTAAATTAATTTTAGTAAATGCCCCACTTTTTTGGTCAAGTAACAATTTAACTTAATCTAAGACACATTAGTGTAGTAAGGAAAATAACCAATAACCTTGAACAAAATGCAATTTTGAGTATTTTATATTAACACCATTTATTTCCTTTTGGTAAATAATTATAATTCTTTTCTTTATAAAACTTGAAACTAGTTTAAAAAAATTATTATTATTTAGTAATTATTATTTTTCATATTTCACAAAGCCAAATTTATTTAAGAGCTAAAATTTTGAACACTTGAACCTCTTATTATTTTAGTTTAGCTCTTTTTGAGTTTAGAAACCTATTCATTATAAATATATATTTTTATTACATAATGAAAATTGTAGTATTAGTGTTATATAATATATATTACATTCATTTTATTGTGTCAAATCAAAATTATAATGATAATAGGTATATTTAACATAATCTTGGATATTCTTATGTTTTTGATAATTAAAGCAACAAGAAAAGGGTTCTAACTCATAATACAGAGAGCCCAGAGGCTGAAAACCAAGTCCATAGACCATAGAAAACACATCAACAATGCTTTAACAACACATAATAAAAATTCATAAACATCAAATAGTAAGGAGACACCAAAGCCAAAAAAACAAAGAGAACATAGGCCTAGCCAAAGAGTTGGCCCCAATCTTCAGTGAGGAACTTGAAAAGTTCCTTGTGACTATCATCCTTTTTACTAGCCTTCTTTAGTTCCTTATCTTGCATCATACATAGAGTAGTGTCCAAACTATGCATAACCTTGGAACTAAACTTGGATAGGTTGGCCATTTTTTCTCAAGTTTTAGCACCTTCCCTTTAAGATCTGCAAGCTCCTCAATCGTAGCAACACACTAAGGTCAATTATGTGTCTCACCTAACAAATCCAAAGTGGTAGTGTTAGCACTAAACATGTGCTTGGAATGGCTCCCACTAGTGTTTGCATAACCTTTTGAATCAAACTCATCTTCCTCCTCGTCACTAGAAAAACTCACATTCTACTCAAGAGAATCCTCCATCACCTCTTTTTCAACAAAATTTGGTTGGCCTACCAAATGATTGGGTCTTCCGAGTTGCGAGTTGCTAGCCTCCTTCACATCCTCAACCCTGTGCTTCTCCACATTGACAACATCAACATTGACCTCCTCAAATAGTATATTATTTCTCTAATGAAGTTTATTATACTTTCTTTGATATAATGCACTCTATCATTTTTCTTGTTTAATTTTTTATTCTCAAGGATATTCTTAAAAAATAAAAATGATACCAATCATGTAGATAAAGTAAAAAAATTAATATATTTTTTCTTTACATTTTTCTTAAAATTTATATGGTATTAGCTTTAATTTGTACTCATTTATAAATTACTCACCTACCCTCTCAACCAAAAATAAAATATTATAGAGTATAATCTCATGTGGGTTTAATTATAAATTTATAAACAAAAGAAAATCTTAAGAGTACAAATTTTGAACACTATAAGATGATGACATTTTTCAATTATTTATACTAAATTGATCTATAAATCTATCAATATGAAGAACAAATATAGTATTCATTTTTTCCCTTTAACTCTTCATAAATATCAAATATAAAATACTTTAAAAACAAAAAAGCCAAAAATATATTAAACAAACAATAAAATTTAAAAAATCTTCACAAATGTCTAATATAAAATACCTTACCATAAAAGGAAAATACCATACATAAAATAAATAAATAAAATATAAAATTATTCATGAACATTAAACAAAAAAATACCCTACCCATAAATATATTAAAATAATACTAAAATTAAAGAAAAAATATATAATATTTTAAAGAGAAACTTATTAGTTATTTCATGTTGGGTGACACTTGAATCTAATCTAAGACATGTTATTATGATAAGGAAAATAACTAATAATCAAACATAATGTAAGGTACATTAGTACGAGTAACCAAACATAATGTAAGACACATTAGAACGGTAATAAAAATAACCAATAACCAAACATAATCTAAGACATATTAGTATGGCAAGGAAAATAACCAATAACCAAACATAATGTAATTTTGGTTATTTATTCTCTATTATTTAAATTAATATTATTTATTTCATTTTGATAAATAATTCTAATTCTCTTTTGTATAACATTTGAAACTAGTTAATTTTTTTGTTTTAATTACTATTTTCCACCTTTTACAAAGCCAACTTTACTCGACAAAAGAGTTAGACACTTACACTTCTTATGATTTTAGTTTCCATCATTTAAGTTAGTATTTTTATTTGATGGTAGAGTTTAACAATCTATTCATTATATATATAATTTAGTATTAGCACTATATAATATGTCTTAGATTAGTTTTATTGCATCAAATCAAAATTATAATGGTGATAGCTATACTTAACATAATTTTGAATATTCCTATGTTACTATTGTTCAAATGATATATTATTTTTGTAATGAAATTTATGTACTTCTTTTCATAAGACTTAATATATCATTTTTATTTTTTTAATGCTTGATTCTCAAAAGTGTTCTTACAAAATAAAATTAACACTAACAATATAGATAAAGTAAACAAGTTTACACATTTTTCTTTACATTTATCTTTAAATTTATATAATATTAGCTTTGACTTGTGTTCCTAATATTTTACAAAAACCACTCAAAAATTACTCCCATCCACTCAACTAAAAATAATCTAAAATTTATAGAGTGAAATTTCAAGTAGATTTATTTTTTAAATTTAAAAATAAAGTCAAATATTAAGAGAACAAATTTGGAATAATATAAGATGATATTTTTCAATTATATACACTTAATTGTTCTATAGAATCTATTAATTGAATAGTCTTGTTATGTAAAGTCATCCTTATATTTTGGTCTTTATTTTTTCTTTAACTCTTCATGAATATCAAATATCAAATATTCTCAACAAAAAGGAAAAAACATAAATATATTAAACAAACAATAAAATTAAAAAACTCTTCATGAATATCAAATATAAAACTCATAAATATAATAAACAAACAATAAAACAAAACAAAAAAACTCTTCACAAATATTAAATATAAAAAATCTTACCTATACATATATTAAACAAACAAAAATTGGCAGACAATATTTTAAAGTGAAACATAACACATAAAGCATAAGATAATTTATTTAATAAATTTAATCCATTACTTTTAAAAACATTTAACTTTAAATCTAGTCATCAAAATTATGTGCGGGGAATCTGCAATGCTAATCTTACGTGTTTTAGTGTCACCGTACGTGTTGAGAATATTGTAGGTTAAATATTACGTATGTACTTGTTTTAAAAAACTGAAAACACTTGGGTCACGTCGTTTTCACGTAAGTTGTAAAGTTGTAATACACTTCATCAAGCAACGTATTCATGCAATTGCATGTTCTCAACATTAAAAGTATGGGGTGCACATTCTTTCACGTCCTTCACAAGTCCAATTCAAGCAAACTTGGAGGGCAACAAGTGATTCAATGTTGTTGATTAACTTGCAACTTGAAAAACCCTTTTTCTTGCTTGATTGAATGAATGGATGGTATTGAATTGGCATCTTCCTTCCCTTATGCACTTGTCATTTTCTCCCTAATGTATAGTGGTATTTATTATATAGGATTCTTGTGCCATACATATTATATTGCTCAAATCTTCATTTAAGCCATCTTCTTGCCCTACAATTGGTTGTACATATCTTTCAAGTACACTGTCAAATGTGCTTCAAATGTTGTGACATGTACAATCACCTACATTTCTATGTTGTCTTGTGTCTTTGTAAATTTTTGTATCTATGGAAATAGAATGTATTAGGTCACTACTTAATCATTGTATTTCATTCACCATGGTAGTGACATAATGACACCAAGAAAAACTTGTAGTAATTATTAATATATAACAAATTCAATTGGAAGAGATTTGTATTCCTCATATGCACTACACGGATACCATAAACAATCTATGGGTGTCACTTTTTGTATTTTCTTTGTATGGGACTTTTATTATTACTTTATAAAGGGCATAACTGGATGAGATAGTACATTAATAGGGAGGCACACATTGTTCCAAGAGCAACCTTATGTTAAAGTTGTGGCCACTAAGCCATGAAATACTTTAGCTTTGTGGTAGGCTAGTTATGACAAGATTACCATTCATGTGGATACAATTATTGTAGATGGACTAGTGTTTGTGGCCACTAAGCTATGTGATATTTTAATGTGTGTGGTACTCTAGTTATGCCAATATTACCATTCATGTGGGGAACAATTATTGAAGATGGAATAGTGGAAGAGTGAAAAGGGTATTTTTAATACTTTTAGTTTAAATGAGAAAGGTAGAATGTTAATGTATCTATTGGATGCATTTTCTTTACTTATTTAATTCCTCATTTATAGAATCAAAAAATTGAGCAAAAATTATATAGTCTATAATCAATTTTTTTATTTATTTTAGAAGAAGATTATTGTTGTTAGTGAGTCTAGTAGCATGATATTGACTATGTCTAGTATGTTATGCATCAACTTTCAAAAGAAAGAGAAGTGACTCAATCTTTAGGGTCTAGGCTCCTCTCCCTCTAATTAGTGTGAGCTTGTGGTGCTTGTGGTTGGTGTTGATTTTATGTGCTATGGAATGTTTTTGTTAGTGTTTCTCCTCTTTGGTTGTTTATCTATTTTTTTAGTTAATAATCATATAGAATAAAAAAAGTTGTACAACAATTCTATAGTCTATAATTATTTTTCTTCTTTATTCTAGAAGAACAATGATGTTAATGAGTCTAGTAGTGATACTGACTCTCTCTAGTATGTTATGCATCAACTTTCAAAAGAAAGAGAAGTGACTCAATCTTCAAGGTCTAGGTTGCTCTCTCTAGTTATCGTGTGTTTATGGTGCTTGTGATTAGTGTTGGTTTTATGTGATGTTGAGTGTTGTTGTCATTGTGTTATTAGTGTTTCTCCTCTTTTGTTGTTTATCGATTTAATAGACATTTTGTGTGGTTGGTGTTTGTTTTATGTGTAGTAGAGTCTTATTGTTAGTGTTCGTCCTCTTTTGTTGTTTGTTTATATAATAGATATTTTTATGGTTGGTGTTTGTTTTATGTGCTTTGGAGTGTTGTTATTGTACCTAGTGTTTCTCCTCTATTTTTTAAATTCTAATATAAGTTACATTTATAGGGTGCAATACCCTTAACACGAAGAGCCCAAAGGGCCAAAGTTCATCAAATCAAAATAACAAAATATATCCAGATGCAACATATAGACTACTCATAGAAACAACACAACAACAATAAAATAACAACCCACCAAAAAATAAACAGAAACCACCCCATCACCTAGCAAGACCCTCACATTCCTCCATGAGGAATTTAAACACATCTTCACTAGACAAACTATTGTTGGGGTCAGATTCAACAAAACTCTTTTTAACTTCACCCTTCAGCACTGTCAATAAAGTGACAACCAAGTGATG
>VDFB02368207.1:136487-223437 GCA_007258455.2 Sequoia sempervirens | reverse complement strand
GATCCAGTATATAAGTGTATATCATTATTCTCTTGATTACTAATCTGTATTTAAGTCATTCTTTATTTGTTGAGGGTTTGTAACCAAGAGAGTCAACAAAGGATATATTTGGGGATTTGTTATAGAATCTCTGTGACTTTACTGAACCGTGCTAATTGTGATTTTGGGTTTAATGTTACTTTTTGCAACTAGGAATCTAGGGTGATCATTTGGATTCTTTATGAACTCCTCGACCCCTGTATAGACCTGTTAATTCAGTTTGCTTACTTATTGTTATAAGTAAATCCCTAGAATGGAGATAAATTTGAACCCAGATCCAAGGGTTGCTGTTTTGGAATCACTGTGAATCTTCTTCTTGTCTGTAGCAGTATACTCTTTGGGCTAAATAATGATCTCTGAGGACTGTGTAATATGGCTTATTGTTGATTCTTCAAAACCCTAGGGGGCTGAAGTGTTCTAAGACCCATGACTAGGGTTATAATAATTCAATTGCATCTCAAATATTTTGAGTTGTAGAAAGGGTTTTAAGCTTACTCTTACCTAATAGTAATTACTCCATCGAAAGTGTATCACAGGACCTATGCTAGCCTGTGTAAATCCTTGCATTGCAGTGGTAACTAAAACCCTAACAATTGATCTTAAGGAGCTCGGGGTGTACAATACATCAATTGATTTACTTGAAACTTGTTGATATGTGTAAGATCGTGTACGTGTTGGGCTATGCATCTTAAGAGTTTTATTCATGGTCATGAGTTCAGGTTTGTGAGAACCTTCATTCTCTTGTCCTTAGTACAGAAAGTTGAATTGGATAGATATTGCATTACTAGATTATTCAACATATTCAATAAACTGTATTGTCTTACTCTGTGTATGAATTTGTAGATTCATGTTTGAATAGGGTTGATTTTATTGGGATGAAAGTAGGATTGTGAATGTGATTGATCACTATGCCAAGTTTTGAGTTGTCAGTGTTAATATGAGTGTGATGGCATTGATCGTTGCTTTTGTATGGGTAGAAAGGTTCACCCTTAGTTGTGGTTTTCCTGAGCAATATCCCTGCATGTTTTGAAGAGATCTGCATGGAGTTTGGTCAGGGACCGATTGATGGTGATCAATTCCAGCCATATGAAACTAATGACCAATGCCTCTGTGCTATCATTACCAACATGATTGTCTAGTTAGTGTTGCAAGTATTGTTATGACTCATTCTTAGCTGTGTGTTGGGGGCTGTGCGGTGGTCCTAGGTCGGGCTCATATCCCATCACCATGCCTAAATGTGATAAAGTACTTAAGGAACTAGCCGGAAGCATGGGAGTTATACTGAATGGTGACAGAGTTGCCATGGATTAATGTGCAATGTGCTTAAGTTCTGTGGAAGCCTGTTTTGGACTAAGAAGATAATATTAAGTAAACCATTCTTATAATTTGAATGTTCTTGTGGCTCTATAAGCTAGGAGCATTGAAGATGATGTTGAAATGGTGTAGATTGTATGGTTATTTTTTCTTGATGAAAACTGAGTATGCTTACTTAAAGATATGCCTGTTAGAGAGCACTTGATGGCCATTTGGACTTATGAATCTTTATCAATTCAGAGACATGAGAGATGTTCAAGGAACTGTAATGAAAGTCTTTATTAGGTTCTGCTATTGTTTCAAGTTGTCCAAGTTCAAGAAAATTTTATTTAATGTTTTTCTGTTGATTAGCCCTTTGCAATAAAAGTTAAAATTGAGTTTCTCTTATTCAGATGTGTTAACAAAGGAAGTGAATATGAAACAAATATATAGTTCTGTAATTTGAACATTGTGCTAGAGCCTAGTAAGAATTTGAAATGCTTTCTTTTCAAGATAAAGTTATGAGTTGAATTGAGTAAAGGTAATATGATTTCCTTCCTCTTGTTGCTGCTGAGAATTTGGATAGCAAAAGTTTATCACAGATTGTTTTTTGATAAATATGATGTTAGGTAAAAGAAATCAATGTTGATAAAAAGGAATAGTTTGTTTGCTTGAATTGTCATACAAGGTAAAAGCTAGGAAACTTTGAGGACTGTTGTATTGTCAAATTGAACTTGCTCTATGAACTAAGACAATGATTTGAATTTGAACCAAAGGACTCCATAACTGATTGTGAGACAATAAGTGGAAACAACTAATAAGTTGACAACATTAGTAGTGTTCAATAAAATATGATCTACACATGTCAATGATATGAAATAAATTAGTACTTAGACAATGGTCCAATAAAGGTTAAAATACCTAAGAAAAGCTAATAGATTCCAACAGTATCTTAGGCATGTATGTGAATATACTAAATGGCTTGATTGTCTTGACTCTTAAAGCTAGATTGGTAGATTGTAGTCCGGAGTCCCATTGCTGGATAACTCAGGTCAATGGATGTAGTCTTCTAGTTTAAATGTGGCATGAACAAATGATAACTCTAATTAGATGGGGGCTGATATAGTTCTCAATTAAGAGACATGATTTCAAAAGGATCATGAGGTCTTGAAACTCACAAAGGATTCCTTGATCATGTTGACAACTGGTTAGGGCAGAGAGCCGTGAATGCCTAAGCCTAAAGTTGCACACTGGGAACAACTTAACTAAGGAAAACAGAGGTACTTAAGACACTGTCCAAAATAACTTGGGATTGATCTAAGCCCTTATATATATTAACCTTAAATGGGTTAAGTTACTCATGAAAGGTGTGAACCTAGTTGCTAACCTAAACAAAGCATTGTGGTCAGTGACTTATGTTGAACATAAATGTGAATTAAATATGTAATAGCCTCTTCAACTGACTCTACAAAGAAGAGAGTTACAGTTTTTGAGGTGTCATATAGGACAGTTATTTATGTTGACAAAATGGGTCCTTCCCTTTGAATAATGCCTATTGTTATGACAGATGACAGTACTAGACCTAAAAGAGATTGTTTAATACATGAGGATAGTTGAGTAATTTGAGATTAGGGCAATGTCATGCTTCATGATTATCGGTCATAATCTCTTCCTTCTTTCACTTGCATAGATTTGTTTTCCTTCTACAACTATCGTTTGGCTTTATTTAAGTTTTATTGTTATAGTTGTGGCTCCTAACTATGTCTTTTTACTCTCTTTAGTTGCTACAATGACAAAGAAACAACACAGCATGAAAAAATAGGATATTGGTAACAAGAGGATTTGAGACTAATGAAGACAAGTTTAAATGCTTGTTTAATGAACAGCAGAAAGAATATGTGTTGTACCCCAAATTAAAATTTTTGCTACACTTAGGCATTTTGCAGAAATGGTTAAAAGTCTTGTCAAAATTGTCAAAAAAGGTCAAAATTGGGGTTTGCATGTCTTGCATGAGGGTCAAAATTCGAAATTTTCAAAATCTGACGATTTGGGTCTGCTCAAAGCAACCAAGTCTACAAAACCCAAATCTTAGTTTTTCGGCCCAATTTAGAGAGGTAAATTTCCTATTTTAGAAACTTTCTGTGAATTTTTTCCGGTTTTTCTAGGTTTCCTTTCGAACAAAGATGCTGCTTGCAAAAATTTCTAAAAATAGAAAGTTTGGCTTCTAGGGTTCAAACTGATTTTGATTGGTCAAAAATACTTCCTCATCAGGCTGGTGCAGTTAGAATTGTCAAAAGATCAATTTTTCCCTAGTGGTTCTATTCTGCTTTTTCAGAAGCTTTTTAGGAGCTCCAAGGCCATTAATTGAGGTCAGTCAGTTGCCAGGTGTCAGATTCAAACATTCAAGCACTGAATGGAAGATGAGAAATGAACGTGCACGCAAAACGAAGAATGGAGAAGGGGAGTCGTGAAAGTTGAAAAATGCAAAATTTTGACCAAGTCTGGAAGCTTCAGGCACCCCAGCTCAGTCTAGGCACCCTAACACTCATGCCTTAGAAATTTTTTCATCTCAAGCAGTCAAGGCAATGGTGAGCATGTCGAACGTAGGAGAAAACTGAAAATTGCAAAATAAAAACTAAGTCTGCCATCCATGGGCAGTCCAAAAGGAGATAGGAGCCCAACTTTTTAGGAAGTCAGATGATGGAATTAAGGTTTGATGCTCTAGGACAATGTTGCTTTGAATCTTCTCAGCTCTGCGATGAATCCAGCTGCGCAATCATCAGGGTACCCAGTCAGCCTGAATCTTAGATTGATCGAAGGAGTTTTGACAGAGTGGCAAAATGCAAATCATGAAAATATTAGAAAATAATCTAAGTCTGGGAACTCTGGGCACCTCAGGTGGCCAGGGGCGCCCAACCTTTTGGAAGACCTAATCCAACAATTAGGGTTTGCAAATATGCTCATTGTCTTCAGGATTTTGCCAGCTTCGTAGTGGATGTCTTCGTCAAATCATCAGACTTGTTAATCACGGGCAAATCCAGATGAAACGAAAGGTATAACATGAAGGTTCAAGTTTGAAGAATGAAAACTGAAGAAAAATGGCTAACTCTAGAGAACTTGGGTGCCCTAGAAGGAAATAGGCGCCCAAGCTTTTGGGGCATCAGATGGATGAATTTGCAATCATAGCCTCCAATGTGACTTCATCAATCTTGATCAGGCTTTCCAACGCAACTATCAACAGGTCCATCGGAATTGACAAACATCAGATATCACTGACTGATCAGAGGGGTAAAACCATGCAAAATGACAGAAGTCAAAAGCAAGGTGAAAAACACAAAAAATAAACTAACTCTGGAGGAGTTGGGCGCCCCAACTAGCCAGGGGCGCCCAAGTTTTTGAAGCCCAAAATCAACCTTTCAGGAAATATCATTCCCAGGAGACCCCCTTCAGAATCCTCTGAGCTATCCAATGAGTCCAACCATCAGTTCATCGGACACCCCAATCATCCAGAAATGAGAATTCATCAGAAGATCAAGGAAAACAAGTAAAAGTTGAGGAACACAAAAATGACTAACACTGGTTTTGCTGGGCGCCCCAGGAGGAGATAGGTGCCTATGAAGCATCAAATGAAGTTTTTGTCAGAAATCATCTCCAGGATAATCTTCTCAAAATCAGTCATGGTCCGTGATGGATCACTCCGTCAGATCACAGGATCCTTGGAAATCAAAGTCAAACGGAGGTCAAAATCAAGCAAAAAGTTGAAATTTCAAGAAAAATGGCTAAGTCTGGAGAGGATGGGCGCCTCAGGAGGAGATTGGCGCCCAAGGCTCAATGCCTTAGTCAATTTTTCTAGGTTTTATCTTTCAACATCAGAAAGCATCCAAGTTCAACGAACCGCTCAGGATAGACTATGAAAGTTTTAAAACAAAAAGACAACAAATTTTTCTCAAACCTAAAAACCTATTTAAGAGAGCTTTTGTCTTCCATTGTTCATTTTTGCAGGTTGGCACCCAGAGTAAGAAGATTTTCCCTTTTCTCTCAACGAAGATTTGAAGACCCAAACGACATGCTTTTTCAGTGTTCTTCGTGGTTTCGAGATCAGTGAGCAAAGATGAACACTTTTTCGTGCTCCAAACTTCTAGGGTGTTGCTTTTTCAAAATAACCACTCAACTTTTTCCATTTTTGATCACATGGGTCTCTCTGCTTTTTCATCCTCATGAACATTGAGAAACTTTTCCCTCTTCTAGAAACTGCTTTTTGGCCGCTTTTTAGGATGGATTCATCTTTTTCAGTTTCTAAGCATCTGGGTTTCTTCGGAATGTGATTCTCTACAAAACCCAGGTCCCAGTTTTCTTTGGAGAAATTGCTTTTTCAAGGCAGATCAACATTCTATTTTCAGCAGCATTCTCCAATTAAAATCAAGAAACAAATCAGCTTTTTGGCGGATGTGGACGAAATTTAAAGCAACAATCATCTAGAAGCTTTCTTTCTATTCTTGTCTCGATTCTTATCCACTCTTTGAAGGAGAGAAAGAAAACAAATTGTAATAGTTGGCATTTCCCTGTTTTTATGCTTTCTTAAGTGGTTAGATGTTTATCTTGTTTAGTTTTAGAAATAAAGCTTGCATGTTGGCAAGTCTTAATTGTAAAAGCAAGGAGATTTTAGGGTTCCCTACTGCTCTGCTTGTGTATAAATAAGGGCAACCTTGCCCATTATTTTCTAAACGGTTATTGTGATAGCAAATTGCAAGCTTGTAATGGTGAAGTTGTTATTCAGTGTCAGTTCACTTTGTGTAAGAGCAAATTGCATGCCTCTTTAGCTGCAAGTTATTGTTCAGTGCATGTGTTTTGTGTCAATGTATTCTGGTTTGATGGCTAAATTGTAAACCTATTTTGCTACAATTCTGCTGTCCCAAAAGTGTAATCTCTTGTTCCTGAAATTCGAGAAATAAAGTCTTGTGCCTGTTTTGCTACCCTGATATAAAGTCTCAGATTTCCGTTTATTGTGTTATGCTTATATGATCTTAATTTCAGCTTGCATTGAAAGTAAGTAGATGTGTGTTGGAAGAAAGTTTATCTCTAAGTATTTTGTCAGAAAATCCTTGTTCATTTCTAACTCTCTTTCTCTACGTTTACTTGAGAAGTTAGATACATCATTAGAGTAGGCTTAGTCGTAGTTCAACTTTTAAAACAAAAAATCTCAGCTATGACGCTTGAGTTTTATAACCTTGTGCTCTTAGCTGAACAAAAAGATAGGCAAATTAGTTTTAATTTACTTTCTTAAGCAACATCAGCAAAGAGGGAGCTTCCCCTCCTAATTCGAAGAGCAGTTTATCTGTGCATAGCTGTCTGTTTCTAATCTGCATTCCAGAGGTGCGAATTAAAACGCCAACAATATGGAAAAGTAACTAGCAATAGCACATAAGGGTGCAACTGGACATCAATAGGTATTATAAAAGATATTTAAATAGTTGCCATGTCCTATATAAAATATGATGCTTTTAACTTCCTTTAGGCTAAAGTGGTTTGTACAACTTATCAAAGTAAATTATTTGTTTAGACCATAGTTGGAAGACTCGCCGAGTTTTCGACGAGTCTTGAAAAACTCGTGAGTTTTTTTGCCCAGCAAGTCTTTATGACTTTAACTCGCCGAGTCTTTTCCAAAAAATTGTGAGTTTTTGCTGAGTTTTTGGCAAAAACTTACGAGTCTTTACAAAAGACTCGCCAGATACATAAAAAATGTGAAAAACACAAACCAAAAAAAAAAGTTGCTAGAGTTTTTTGCCAAGTTTTTGCCGAGTTTTCTCCGAGGTTTTGTTGACTCGTCAATTTTGGGCTTGGCGAGTTTTTTTCCGAGCCGAGTTTTCCAACTATGGTTTAGATGATTATATATATGATTTTTTAGTTGTCAAATAAGTTCTCCGAAATTTGTTTGTTTTCCTTTTAAAAACATTAAGGACTAGGTTGTGATAGCAAATATTTTTCAAATTGTGCCTATTATTATTATTACATAGTGGTCTGGTTAAAAGGAAATGTTTTACACATCATACAAATTCCTTGATTTCAAGGTCTCTTCCAGGAGCATTCACTGCTGGTTTCATTAAGAAATCCATGCTAGTTTGTTCTCAGTTATTCAAAAAATGGCTTTAGGAGGGAAAATATAATTGAATGAAAGAAACCATTTTATGCACATGCCAATTCTGAAACTAAGCTAAGTGTGTAAAGTGTAAACCATAAATAACTTTGAGGGTCTGGAAGTAAAATGGGGGCCAACAAGAGAAAAACTCAAAGCACTGTGCCATATATTTCACAAAAGTAAAATATTTCTTTGCTCACTCTAGAAATTTTATCCAGCCCATGTTTTTAGTTTTCCTGCATCCAAATGTCAATGCCATTCCCACACAAAATAACACATCTAAATGTTAATGGTCGTCAATTCTAGAACAAACAATGCAGCTTGAAGAAAAAATATACTATTTTACAAAAAATGGTTAAACCTGCATGAGCCAAACAGCATCTTTGTCTCCTGCATGCATTGCATCAAAAACTGCAGCTCCAAGGGTAGATATGTATTCTGGATCATCAGTAGGAGGCGTGTTCTCATTGAAAGTGTCACTGTTTAGAATAATAGAAATACATCAAAGATCCTCAGAATTGACCACATTATTTAGAACTTCCTAAGTACCACAGAAATGTATATTGAGCTTTCCATTGTCTACTTATATAGCATATCTCTAACTCACCTAGTATTCCTTGATTCAACATAGCAGAGATACAAAACCACACCCTAGAAGCCTATGAAAACAAGATAGACACTTGGATAACATAATCTCCATTTATTTTTTACATCCACCATATGCATTTAAAATTTTAAATATTTGACCAGCAAGATAAATATCTACCAACATGAGAGAGACGTGTATACAGGAAAACCACCTTCCATGTAAGATCCAGTATTCATGACAATTTGTATTATATTTTGTCTATATTTATTGATATTCATACTTTTTGTGGGCCTTGCTTGACAGTCACATTTGCATAGATGTTAAATTTGCAATAATTGTACTAAAGCAAGGTAGTTAAGCTAAACATTATTGGATCAATTACTAAGAAGTAAATTTTGAATAATGGTTAAGATAGTGCATAATATAACTTTTGACTCATAATGTACAATGTGAAAATTGTCTTATGAATTATGGAAGCTTGATGCAATTCTACTACACTTTTTTTCAAAAGCATACATATATTATGTTTAGAACAACTTACAGTTTTGTCACTGTAATAAGCATGCCAATATCTCTGGAAGTCAATTATATCTGATATAGTTTAGAATTAGATGGTAAAGCCTCAATCTACACAGTAACTCATTAGCCAAATCCTTTTGAGTTGCAAAATATCAGAGAATATGAATCATTCTCAGAAAAATTGTGGCTTGGTTGGATCAAACGTGGATTGAGGAGCTCAAAGCTAAAATAGAGCAAGCCAACAATACACTGAGCACATTAGCGATTGAAACAACAGTAGGAAAAATTGCCTAAAAAAACTCAAAACAGAAAAAAACTAGCATTAAGGGATCATTATCTCATCACATACATCTTCATCTTCTCTGTGCAGAATCCAAGCAGAGTTTGTGGCCCGGCCTCTTTACCTTGAGTGTATCTTCTAGCTCACTTTGTATATTCACAAACTCAGATCCTTGTGTAGTTTAACTTAAAGCCATGAAAGATATCATCACTTGGCACTTTGTTCTTCAAAGAGGATTGTATCTTTGAGCCCAACTAGATGTCATTGAGACCATTATGCTCCTTCAATCTATTGACATCTCTACTGTTCAGTTTCCTTCATTTAGGTATTCCTTGGATGCCCCTCCTTGTTGTCTTCCACTAGAAGAGGTCACCAATCCAGTTGTCAATGAGGATATTTGCCAGCAACACATTCAGATCCTTTAGACTTCCCCTTCACAACAACTTAGCCACACCTTGACTTTCTGCTGAGCATTTGTTATGGATTGTAAATGGTATCATCATTCAATCTGACTGTCTCAGACATGGTTAGCCACATGATTTGAAGATATACATACGTAGATATGTATGTATGTACCTACATACAAATGTGTGTATGTACATATATACATGCATACATATGTACATACGTACGTACGTACATACATATGTATGTGTGTGTGGTTATTTGAGATTAATTCCTATTTTTTGGCTAAGAATATGTATATATTGATGACTTTTTATATGTTTTCTGCTAAGTTGTCAGTATGGGTATGGGTTTAGGGTTTAGGTTCACCATATGGCAGATCCTTTTTCCCTGGGTTCAGTATGTCTGTATGTATACTCATAATTTGATAAAAAACAAAATACTCATAATTCATTGATTCAATGTCAAATGTCATTACAAAATTACACTCATTATTCTACATATTAATCTTCATCGAGAGCATTAAGGTCAACCTGATTCATTCAAACCACAAGCACCCGCAATGCCACTCCCACTTGCCATGTTATGTGTAAATTCTATCTCATCTAAAGAGACTAAAGCAAGCTGTGCAACAGAAAAATCTAGGTCGCACTCACAGGTAACATCCCAATTCCTTGCCAACCCCCTCGTCATAATTGGCTTTCTTATGTAATAAGAGACACAAGTTGGAATGCACATAGACCAAATCCTCTAGTTTTCTTTGCAACCAACCAATTGTACTTAACTAAGTGGATAAAGGAGTATGTACCCTGATCCTACTTAGCTAAAGAACTCACAACTTGTTGAAATTGCATGAATAGTCAGTACAACATTTGCAATTATAAAACATAATAAATAGTTGTAGAAGAAAAGTATGAAATATCCCCCTTACTTTTTTTCCAATTTTACACAAGCACTTTCACTCGTTAACGTTAGAAATATGAAAGATAACAATACTGAAATGCAACCCTTCACTTTCTGATCACCCAAATCCCAGAGTGGTCAAGGTGAGAGCATACGATGGAAAGGGGGATCTCATTAACTGAAATACTGGAAGCTGGAAATACAAAGTGTTGATGTCTTAGTTGATAAACTAGGAATTGAAAGTACTTGAGTGGCAAGCTGACCTCTTCCACTTTTCAGCAAGCTACAATGAAAAGTAAAATACGGGAAAGTAAATGTCTAGGCGGCTAGCCAACCTCTTCCACTTTCAGCAAGTATAACTGAAAGCAAAGTACACGAAAAGAAATATCTATGCAGCAAGCCGACCTCTTCCACTTTTCGGCAGGTAGAACTAAAATATAAAGTGCAGAATATATATAAAGGCTAATCAGTACTAATAATTCAGCGTTACAATATGAAGCTACACTGCACTACAAGAAGATATACATATCCAGTGATCGCCAAAATGTCAGGGAACAATCTCCAAGCAAGTACAAGATATCCAACATGTGAAATATGTGATGTCCCTGTTTTAAGCCAAAGTGACTTTGGAAAAATAATTAATTAAATATTTAAATAAGTCTTTATTTTGCTCTTTCAAGGCTTATTAATTATTTAATTAATTAATTATATTGATACATGTTATATTATGAATAAAGATTTTAATAATTCAATTGGAAAACTGGAAGTTGGTGAATAAAAGGAGATTGAGGTAGATAGAATGCATATCACGCAGATTTGGAATATTGTTTGGATTTTGATATACGAAAAACTGAGAACGAAAACTCTCAGGATTTCGTGGTAGCTATGAAGGACGTAGCCCCTGAGATGGCTAGGCGGTAACTTTAATTTCTTGATTCCGATAGATGACTTTGTACTTGGTCGACATCTAAGCAAAGAATCATAAGGCGAATTTGGCATAGTTGTCTTATGCGGTAATCATATACAGATAGGAATTTCATAGACAATGGTCTAAACGATGGAGAACATTTATGTTCGTTGAGGAGGTGTAGAAATGATATCATTCAAACTCGTGGAAGCAGAAGACCCGATATCGGGTGCTTAGTTTGACAGGAACGGAAAGAGGCACGAAAAATACAAGCCCATATACTGAACCGAACCTTCCCGAATGGTGTTGTGTATACACATTGGTGTTTTCTTCTTTTGTCATTGGCACGGAAACATATGCATGACCAATCGACTAGTCTTGTGAGGTAATTGCTGGCGTGAATCGACAGGTTTGGCCAAACATATTATCATTGTTGGATTTCTTTACAATCGGTGTTGGTGGGTGCGGGAAACCAACTTTTGGATCAGATTTTTATGAGGGGTCTGTCGTGGGTATTTGAAAAGCCTTGAGACGATATCTATTGCTATCGAGTCTTTTCCATAGAATGTGTCTTTATTCACAGCACCAGGAAATTCTCATTGCCACCGTCGGGTTCAGGACTGCCTTGGCTTACACATTTTCATTGCTGTAATGAGTGTTGTATTGGGTGTGCACCTCCAAATACAGAGTATATGGTTATATTGGGTATATGTTGTAGTCTTGCATTATTATCTCTGGTGCTTATCAGCTGTTTCAGCATGATAGAAGATCATCACTAGCGTCGACACACACACACACACACACACACACACATATATATATATACTTATTTGCTAGCAGAGTTATATATTCTCGTATTACTTGCTGGGAACATTTCTTTCATATTTCTGGAACTAACAAGCTCTGGCGGAAATATCATTCCCTTTATCCATGATGGTATCATGTCTCTGATTTCTGTTCAATAGAGCACGTGCAATGTATGGAACGGGTATGTAATTGTTTACAGTGAATGAATGAAAGTTCAATAATCTTTCCCTGCTATAGATAAATATTCAGAGTTGCGTTGAATGATATTTGTTGAAGATTATCTCTGGGTAGTGAGGGAATGATAGACTAATGTGTGAAAGTAATAACTTCAATTGGTTTATGTTACTATATGCAAGCTCTGATGCATCTCAGTTGTCATAATTGTGTTGTTATAATATTCTGTCATAAACTATTTGAACATTTATTGGGTTGTTGGTTAAAGTCTATTTACTTTCATGCAATGATAATGAATATACGAAGGCTTGGCTATTCCTAAGAATGTATTACTGGTTCCTAAACATCTATAGTGCTATGTATCTGAAGACATATTTACAATGCCATAGAAATTCTTGGTATTTGGTCTGAAGTTTGTAGTGCACAGTTGAAGTTTCAATAAGGACTGACAAACAACATATTATTCTCAACTGCATATAATTTAACACCATAGCATTGTCAAATTAGATAAATTGATAATAATCCTAATCCTTCGGATCGGGGTTATTACAAAATATAGCAAAATGGAGGAAATTATCAGGTCTGATATAAAAATGCAGTGAACAGAAAATCAAACCAGCAGGCATAAAAATCACCTAAATGCTTGTAACTTCGTCAAATCACCTCCGATGAACCTCAAACTAGAAGCAAATGGTGCCTAGGAGTTGGGCAACCAAGTACAAATTGTGAAACACCTCCAAACAGCTCAGATTTATTTTTGCACGTTTATCAATGCACTTCTGGAAATGGTATGGCCTCCTTGAGATGGGCAACCTAGCTTCAAAAATCAAGAACTTCAAAAATTAGAAAAATTTCAGCAATGGGGCGCCCAAGATAGGTGAAAACATAGAGTCAATACCCAGAACCAACAAAAAATCCCTTAGAGAGATATGAGTCAAAATGTGCTTCAGCCAAGCACCAACCAGCAACACCAAAAATGAAGGAAAAAACACCAAAATGATCTAAAACTGAAAACAACAAGCTCTCCACACCAAAATTGCCAATATTGCCCTGCCAAAAATAGACACTGCACTAAACTGTTGAATTGCTACTAAAGATAGAACTTACTAAAAATAGCATACTACTAAAAATAGTGACTCCAAACTCAGTTAGAGCACAAACTATGTAGTCGTCGCATCTTACCAAAAATAGAAACTCTGGAAAAGTCACCTGATGTAGATGCATGTTACACCATTTTGAAGCCCTCTGAAAACCCATAAAGACCTAGAAACCTCTCTGCAAAACTCCTACATGCAAACCCTTGAAAGCTTAGAAGAAACCTCCAAGAAAGTACGAAACCCTAATTTGCACTTCCAACTAGCCTATAGGCCTTCGAGATAGGCTAACGGTTAGATGATGAGACTACTACTGAGAAGGGGGCATTACGAATTAAGTTCAAAAATTAAAAAAATCATACTTGAGATAGATTTTTTATTACAAAAGGTTGCTAGATAATAGAGTATTGGCCATAATGTAACACCATTCATGAGTATCCTTGTACTTTTCTTAAAGAGCACAAATATCATGATTCCTTGAAGATATAAAGTGCTCAAACTCACCCAAGATACTTTGTACATCTAGATCAAGAAATATTATTCTGAATGTGGCCTTGTACCCATCAACAACCTTTTGATATCTATATGGTGCCTGTAACGGTCTAACCCTTTCATAAAGTAAAAATTTCTTAATTTTACACTTAATAAGTAAAGTAATGAGTAACAAAGCCATTGCAATAAAAAAATTCTTTTATTTTATTGATAATTTCCAAATAAGATACAAGATATTTAAACAAGTATTCCTTTTTCTTTTCAAATATACATCAAAGTAAGAAAATATACAAGTACATGCATAGCTCATGGAGCTTTCCAACAAATAGTAGTAAGATGGTCTAGGTTCCTTTCCTTTCAAATCTTGGTTCTTTTGTCGCCTGTTGTGGAGGAGAAGCATCACTCAGGCGCTTTTCCGCCAACCACGGACTCTTAATGCAATCTCCCACACATCTATCATTTGATTGACGGCCCTTCCCTTCGACGAAGAGATTGGTAGAGTAACCGGTACCAACAATCAACTGAGCATAGTGTTGTGTCCTACATAACTAGAACCTTGTAATTCCACAATCCCAAACTAGCATGTACTAATGGATCATGGTGAACTAACAATGTAGTCTCAAGCATCACATAGTCTAAGTGGATGTCATACATTGCACTACTTTGGCCAAAGTGTTCTCATTTAGTACTTCAAATGAAGTCATCTATCATAAACACTACTCAAGGCTGATTTGACTTAAGGCTATCTTACACTACGCATAGGCATGGTCCTTCACTGGATAATCTATCATCCCAGACTAACCTACAACTTTCTAGTCTATAATTGAAATGCATATAAACAACAAGTAAGTCCACAAGCCCCCTCTACTGTATTATCTATGCTAGGAGTAACACAAGCTTCCCTAGTTAACTTAATAACTTAGCTGGTGTACCTCAAGAGACTCTTGCATTCAATCAAGCCTAATAGAATAATATCTAAGAAAAGAACATTCTCCTATTATGGAGATCATTACAAACATGTAAAAAATAGCTAGAATTTTACTTCATTTTCTCTTTTTCAAAAGACAACATTATTGTCTCTATGCGCAAACAGAAAATACTATTCAAATAGCATAACAATCTCTCTATGCACAAACAGAAAATACTATTCAAACAGCAGAATAATCTTGTAAAAGATAGTAGAAGAATATCCCATGCCTGTAGACGCTTTTCCCAATTGAAGATAGAGTTGCCTTTACTTCTAGCTCAATCCAGATTCTAGTTTCACATAAGATAACTCCTCACAAAAATCCCTCTTTCCCACTCTCAAAAAATAGTACTAGAACTAACGTATTCCTTGGGTAGAATACGTTTCTCTCCAAATATAAACAACTCTCAGAAATGTAAACACTGATGTATACTAATGTCACTTAGAATTATGAAGATTGACTATATCAATTGTCTCTTAGAAATATGATGAATGACTGTATATAATGTCACACAAAAAATACACATATGGCAAACAACACAATCTGGTAATAGCAAGTTGTGAATGAAATGAATTGAAAGAGTAATGTAGAATACGAATGAGTGAATTGGTGCAAAATAGGAGAGTTGGCAACTATTTATAGTGAGCCCAGCCTCCCTATTTCCTACAGTCATGGCATTTGGTTTGCCACCACTGTTGTATGAAACATTCAAACCAGAAGGTGGCACAATTTCCCTTCCCTACTCAGCATTCAGCAAGGTGAGTCGGCCTTTACTTCTGCCAGCACCAGGAAGACCAATTCCAAAGCACATGGAGAAATTATGCCAATCAACACCTATAGAATTTGCTCTCAGATGCCACGCCAAATTCATATTATGGTGGGTGAATCATATAACAGAGAAAATGTCATTTTTGCTTAGTGAATGCATAGCCTATTGTCTAGGCTGAATCGACAAAGCTTGTTGCGTTTGATTTGTTCTTTGTTTTAGATTCTGACTTGGTCAACATTAAAAACGCCTTAGTGGTTTTTCTTCTTGTGTTTCACCTATAGGTGACGCGATTTCTCATATAGTCGTGTTAATTCCAACCTCAAATATTCGGCCATTTCAATATATTAATCAAAGTCTGTTATGCGCCTTTGATTTATTTCGCTCTTCCAAAACATATCAATTCTAAATAATTTATTTCCAAAGTTCATAGACGTTGATTCAGAAATATTTTTCTTCCATAGTTTGATGATGAATATTTAATCAAAACAGGAAATAATTCGATTTCCCAAAGTTTAAATAATGAATAGTTATATATTTTATTATATATACATAATTATAGTTTCTAGAAATATTAAACATATATGTATATATATATATACATTTCAATACTCAAGTATAAATATATATATATAATCTTTAATATATATATATATATATCATGAGCCAGCTAGCACATATCCGATATATATATATCCAATTCAGAAGGCAATAATAATAATATTATTAATAACCACATAATACAGGATGTGTGCAACTGCATATATACATATATATATTTGTATATCCCTCTATGTACACGTATGTGTAGGTATACCATATCAATACATCTGTATGAGCATATCCATCAACCAACGTATGATTGTATTGATATGTATATACATATGGATACGTGTATATACTATATATATGTATATATGTCCACTTCCGTCTCACTTACATCCATTTGCGTTACCACCATATTGATAGGTGTGTATGTGTGATATCTCTATAAAAAAGCATATGCGTGTCGTTAGGTCCTCCTGACACGTGTATGCATACATATAAACATACCTCCACCTACATCCAACCTATCCATATGATCGTAATATCACAAGACAGATACAAAGATAAACATCACTCACAAATGCACATAGAAGTAGACAAGACTCCTATTGCCAACATATAAGCTAAGGATGACTTAACTATAACCCATACAAATGACTCAGTTCACTCAATCTAAGGTGAAGTGTGTGTATGCTCAGATAGTTCACTTTACCGGTTACCCAACCAAGCTCCTCTCTCTAGTGATACTTCCCCTCCACCTGGCATATACCTACATCCACTGACATAATCTCACAACAGTCAAATGTTCATAACATTAGCAGTATACATAAACATCTCAAGTTAGAATATCATAATTCAATAACTTTATAATGCAATATTTCATCATGGATAACATCAATTGAAGCAACATTAAATGAGACAATCAATAAATGTGAAAACACTCATATTGATAACAAGGAACAACATATTTTATTCATCTTCTTAATTCTCTTTACAATCATTTTACCCTATGTAGTACTAATAAATAGTAGCTATACAATCGGGGTGTAACAATGCCACACTCATTGGCAAGGAAAATAACTTTGTGTTGTAATATTTTGGGTCAAAGCAAATGTTAGGAGATGCAATGGCATTGTCATTTGTTTCAACTCTCAACAATGATTGTTTGCACTAACACTCAACAATGACTATTTGCACTATCTTGAAAAATGTTTATTTGGGATCATTCTACTTGGCTTCTATTATGGTCTTTTGGATTGATTGTATTTGGGTGTAATTTATGATGGCATGGACTCCATCATACTCAATCCATATAAACAAACCTAATCATACTCATGTTAGCCTTTGTAAAACTCAAAATATAATCTACATGAGCCCACCAATCATCATCTAAGATCAATGCTTTCACCTTTTGAGCTCTATCTATCTTTTATTGCCCCTACACACTTCAAAGATTATTGATGACCATGGCAATTAAAGGCTCTTACACCTTCACAAGTCATCTCATGTTGATTGTGTGTGAAGTGAATCAAGTCACAACAACCTAAAATGGTGTAAATAAATAAATAAAATATTAAAAAGTAGATATATCATATAATTCAAATTTATTATAATTTATTTTATAGCAAACTTAAAGTTAAAGCAAATAAAATAATTAAATAATTAAACATTAAAATTTCATAAACTTACCTTCAACAACTCTGACTTGGAGAAGGACCTAAGGATGGCTTATGACATATAATGATCTGTCAAAAGCATTTAAATCTCTTCAACTTCATTCTAGATTTATTTGTCACACTAGATTTGTTCTCCAATCTTCTATACCATAAAGTTGATGGAGTGGATGTCACATTGTGTCCAAAAAATATGTCCATATGTAGCCCTACTAATAAACCTATTGTCCTACAATTTTTAGCATTGTTTATTATGACTTGGACAATGTTTTCAGGGCCCACCATCTCAATGCATTCTATGACGATCTTGGCAATGAAGTTTGCATGTTTCACTTGCCCCTCACAATTAATTGCTGACAAAAACATCAGCCCTTTAGGGCACACTACAATGACATTAATTAATGGCTTTTTATTGCAATCCTTTCATCCATCAAAAATGGACACTTTTGTTTTGAACCATGTTTCCTTGGTCGCGTGTTGTGATGTCTCTATGGAAGCATTTTTGTTGGACAATAAAGTGTATGTACCTTTTCATACCTAGGACTAGTATAATTTGCATGTGCGCTAGCAATGGAAATCACCATTTCCCAACTATATGGTGACCTCACAAGTTTGAAAGGAAGCCTGTTGTCATAAATTAACAATATCTCTCACCTTAGCCTTATTTATGGGAAATAGAGGGGGTTATCATCTTCTTGGAAAGTTGGTGTGGAATGAATAAATGTGGAGCAACAATATTGAAGGGCCAATATGAGGCATGCACGATCCTTTCTTGGATAGAGGATACTTACTCACTTACAATGTCAACATCTTCTTGTTCTTTGAGATATGTCATAATTTTCTCCTTTAGCAACCCTTTTTGTTTGGCCCTAGACAAACTCTTATTCCTTGGCCTATCATAGAGCAAAAGTGAGTTTTCACTTGATTATACAAACTCCTATACTTATTCCCACATTGATTACAATGCAAACAAACTCCACCTCCAAGAAGCTACTCAATCATAGTCAATCACCTGTTACCATAGAGCTGATGCTAGGTCAGTTTTGAATTGCCTCTCTATCATTGGTCTTATTGAAGTAGAACTAGCAACCATTCTATACATATAACAAAACAAAATAACACATTATAAACCTAGGGTCATTAAGTTAAGAAAAACAACATTATAACCCTATAATATGTTTCAAAAGTTTAGAAAACGTTTTAAAAATAATTTGGAAAAATGTGAAAATTTTCTCAAAAAACTGAAAATCTCAAAATAAACTTACCATTGATTGATAAATCTCATAGGTGTAGCTATTTCTCTCCTGTAAAACTTAGCAAACATGGTAGAATCCCTTTATCAATCATTCACCTCCAAAAACATTACCAGCAAACTTCTAGAATGCCAAATGGCAGCTTGGAGGCTAAGTAGATGTTGTTTGAGAATTGAGTCTCCTTATACCAAAATAGATCATGTCATTTTATATTGGATTAAGAATTAAAAATGTGTTTTTTTGTTAAAAAATGATTTAATCTGTGTTCCACAACGTCTTGGGGATGGGAATGGGGGGACGACAATGGATGCATTTCGGGGACAGGAATCCAAGGGCCATTTTTTTGGGGATGGCATGGGGACAATGATATGTCAGTTTTTTAAACAATATATATATATATATATATATATATATATATATATGAGTTTTTCAAAATATTTTTTTATATATATATATATATATATATATATATAGAGAGAGAGAGAGAGAGAGATCTCAATAATTAATAACAACAATAGTATAACAGCAATATAAATTTCAATAAAGTAGTATAATAGTAGTATAACAACAACAAAATTAATCATGAGATTCATGACAACAATATGAATTTACTATTAAAGCATTTTGTTGTTCAAATTCTAAAATTAAAGTTAAACTCAAAGTCTCAAACTTCAAAATGCAACAATACATGCCTCATCTGGCCTATCAATATCAAATGAACTATCCATGTCATTGTCACTCTCTGCTTGAAGTGGAACATCCAATGGAAGCTTGACCATTCTTGGTTGCACCTCCTCCTCAATCTACTTAACATTTTTAGGATCAACATCCCAACAAGCTACTAGAGTCTGTTGATCCTGAAGTCTCAAGGCACTATGAACTACAACTAGTTTTTCTACTTGTTTCAAGGTAAGCATGTTCCTCTTGATTGAGTAGATGAAGCCATAGGTGGGCCAATTCCTCTTTCCAGTAGAGGAACTAGCAATCTGTGAGAGTAAATGAATAGAAAGTTGTTTCCACTCCGGTGTGTCCTTCCCATGAAATTTCCACCATCCAATGAGGCTTTTTGTGCAATAGTGGACCTATTTGTCCTAGCCTTTGGTTTGCCGAATGTAGGACCCTAAAGATCAAAAAATTGAAGCCACTGCCCTCAAAGTATAATTGTCTCCTTAGTGCTATACATTTTATGAAGGGTTCCCATAAACACCTCCATTACCTCATCATCCTCAAAAGGAACCATTTGGCCAAGTCTAGGTGCGTAACACTTTGGACTAAGAGCATAGGAAGCCATATGAAGAGGGGTATTCATTGTGTTCCACCTCATTGTGACAATAGGCCTGATATGTTGCTCATAGAATTGTAATTGAGGATCCTTGTTATGAATTGCTTGCTTCATTTGATCAAGCATGCTACCAAAAATCTCATAAATTTCTCCAAGGCTAGGAGAGTTTGTATCTGCATACCCGATCACCCCCACAATAGGTGATATGATAGAGCAAGTATATCTACAAACATAATTTAAATATTGTAAGACATTAACGATTTAAGAATAGTAATACTAATAATTTAAAGAAAAAGAAAAATAGAAATTTAGAAACATATTAAGTAAAAAAAACTAAATGATATTGAACCACCAAGTCTCATTAAGCACCTTGTCTCTCACCTTCTTTCCTTCTTTTGCATTTGATGGAGCCCACTTTTTCCACTCTTAACAAACCACCATGGATTGTAGAGCATGCTGCACCTCCAACATCCTCTCCAATAAAATAAAATAGCTTGCATATCCAGTCTCAACTGGTTTGAGGAATTCTTTCTTTGAATAGGATTGGAACAATGCGAAGTTTGATGGTTGCATACAAACATTTGTATTTCTCTAGATTCGGCCACTAGTATGTCCATGCATTCGATTTTGCCAATGTATTACAAAACATTATACAAAGCATGTACACAACATGGAGTCCAAAAAATATGTTTGTGAGCACTCTCAATCATCAACCCAACCAACTTACAAACACGAGTTGAATCTGTGACAACTTGCACAACATTAGATGACCCGACCTCCTCTATGGCCTCCTTCAAAAGGGCAAACTGGTAATCAGCATCCTTAAATTTGCTAGAGCAATCAATGGCTCTAAGAAAGTATGAACCAAAAAGACATGTAATAATAATATTAATGAGTGGCCAATATCGAATATCAGTCCACCCATCCATCACAATGGAACAACCAGTCCTAATCCATGTTTGTCTCATCTCCTCCATTATTATGTTCACTTTTGAATATTGTTTGTCAAGGAGGGAGCTATGCAATCTATGCTCTCCAAGAGGAGCATAAGAGGATCCAACTGCTATTCCATCTTCAAACATGTTTTTGAAATAAGGAGACCTTGCCAAATGAAAAAGGATGGCATGGGCATAAAAGAACTTTGCCACTAAACCATTGGCTTTCTCACACTTTTACAAATTCATCATCCCCATCATTGTATTTTTTCACCTATGGTTGTAGCAGAAGAACCCTTCCTCTTCCCCCTATCACAATGCTCTCCAACTGATAGACTAGAATGTTCATTGATAGATTGCACTGTTCTAGATGAACGCTTCCTACTCTTAGTAGTAGTAGCTACATGTTTTTCCTCACTCTCCCCTACCAACTTTAGCATTTCAACATGTTCTTCCAATTTTGTACTTCCACAAACTCTAACCCCATGGCCAAGCTCACTCAATCTATGATGTTCAACCCTGGTATAACTCCCAAGATAATCAGTATTGCAAACATGACACAACCAATGCCTGCTGCCCCCTGCATATTTAGCCTTGTTAGTGGTCAAATTGGTGGCAAATTGAAGCAAGGGTTTTTTGGGTTGAAAAGGCATTTTGCATAATTTTGAAGTTTGGATGAAGGGCATGCGAAACGGTCTTTTGGAGCTGCACTTCGAAATAACTTGTAGTTGTGGTTTGATTTTCAGAATCCACTCCATTTACTTCAACATCTTCTTCACTGCTCACCTCACTCACATTTTCCTCGCTGCTGCTCATTTTGAATTTTGTTTTTTTTTTTTGTACTTTGAGCAATGAGTAAACTAAAATATTTTTTTTAAAAACTAATTACAACTCTGACGAAAACAAACATTGAAGCAAAAATAAAAATATAAAATAAAAACCTTACCTACAAGCTGCTGAACAAGAGTTTCACTGTTTCTTTTCAAGAAAAAAACCAAAAATCTCCAACTTCAAGGTGTCAAACAGTGGTAGGCTGGTAGTAGTAGCTGATTCACACTTAAAAGAATGTAGGGTTTGAGAGAAATGAGACTCAGCAGTCTCCAGTTGCAGCCACGAACACTCTTCACTCTACCGTCCAAGCGCAGCATGAAAACATGAAAACAAAAATGTTTTTGATTCTTTTCATTTCAGGTTGTAAAAAGGGCTGTTTCACCTGCTTGATTCTCAAATTCTTCACACTTTGTACAAAAACTACAAAATAAGATTTGGATCTCCAAGAATTCTGTCTAAGTTGATGCCAACTGCAAGAGCCATGCCTCCACCTCAATCAAAAAGGGTTCATGTGCTAGTAAGTAATTTTTCAATGGTGCAGGTATTTCTAGCACATGCTCAATTTCAGTCACTTGGGAAGAGTATGCTTGAAAATTTAAACTGTGATGATTCTATTTGTATAAGGCCAATGTGCTCTTACTCCTACCATCCCCATAGTCCTGGCCCCCTGGGTGGTTCAGTTTTCTGGTGCTGGTCTACAAAGTAGTGCTTCATAATTCCCCACCTTTTAATCATTTGGCATTTATAGAGATAGCTATGGTTAATCAATTTTTTGACATGTGGAATTAGAATGATTTAATGAGTGCTGCTGGACTGCCCTCTGCTCAAACTATTGGTTTGAATGAAGATAATCCTACGGTTCCCAAGAGTTGTAAGATGATTGAATACATGAATGAAGATGTTGATACATCCAAGACAATCTGAAGCTTCATTTAGTTTTGCCTTAGCTTTAGTTAAACTCTTATACCATTGGTTACAATGATATCTGTGATGTTAGTCTATGCTGTCTTGGTTCAGTAATAGGACTATTACAAGACCTTTAATTTTGAGGATTGAATCAAGTTTTTTGTATATGTTGATGCGGCAAAAGACTGATCTACATGAGAAACCGTAACTCATTACTTTGATTTCCCGAACTTTGCACATACTAACTTCTCATTTCACCCTTAGTTCATCAAATGCAAAGAATTGCTACATATGACCGATAAAGCATCATAAAAATATAACATATTATACTTTTTCCAGTTAATTCACTCAAGTACAATTCTAGGAACCTACTCCAGAATTCAATTGACAGAGTACAGAGAATCTCAAAATGATTTACCAGTTGTAAATATGGCTTGTTCCCCCGTATTCTGTAAAATATAAAACAGGAATCAAAATTTACTCAGATGAATTTAAACAAAGGCACAAGATTATTCAACTCAAAGCATTTAAATATGTATTAAATGGTACAATCTATACTGTTTAAAGAACAAAATTTTGAAATAAATATCATTAAACAAACTAAAGAGATAAAAGTATTCTAAACCCTGTACAAAGTTACTGGAACATGTTTGATCAAATGCTAAATTCGATTGCATGTTGATTTCATTTCCCATTTACCATTTTTGTATAAATAAGTTGACTAATCTAAGGTCCTGTATTAGGACAGTATATCTAGTTAGATAGTAAATGCCCTGGAAAGGGGATACTATAAGGTAATGACTATTTATCTTAGAGTTTGAATAAGAGAAAAGTTCATCTCTTTCTTCATTTTATTTCTGTAAAAATTCAGTTTAAATTTAAATAATTATACAAATACAGATGGAAAACCTGAGATAAGAGAGCGGAATCACAATAAGACATGCATGGAGTTAGAATTCTGGACAATAAAACCAAGATAAAGAGTAAGCATTGCAAACAAGAGAAATTTGTGTTGCACAAGTCTTCATATAGGGGATTTGAATGTCGAGAATGTTGGGGTGCCAAATCAATAACCTTCAAACTATCACCCTCCTTGTTCAACAACAAAAAATTACAAAAATGAGATCGCCAAGGTGCATAGGTAGAAAAAAACATGTGCAAGATAAGTCTCATTGTAGATGAAGCACTTGTCAGAATGAATTCAAGATAATACCAAGTATTCTGAAACCTCTCCAGTGATTAGTTATTATTTCCTGTTTCAAACATTTTTTCAACTATTACAGAATCAACTGCATTTAATTAAGTTTTGCAAAGAAAAATTAAGTCTCTGATAGGACAAGATATGACCCTCATGGTTCAGAGTTCAGACATTGTAAAGGTGTCAACCTGTCTAGATAAATTTCACAAAGTTGTTAGTCTGCAGTTGTAAAATGGAAACTAACACAATCAAGTTGAGTCTCCTAGAGAACAAGAAGAAGCACAAAACATTCCTAACTGCAGAGATTATGTAGAATCAGTCAATCTTAAACCATGGGAAGAGATAACCTTTGTCAGAAACAGGAGCAGATTGGAATATGGGAATGATGAAATTTTTAACATTTCTAATTTTTAATTATTCAAAACTCATAGTTTGAGGCTAAGTTCCACAAAACATGCAAAGAAGTACAGTTTCCAAAACAAAAGTGTCTTAGGAAGCACAAATTCACAAATCCTCAACAAATGTAGAAATGGTAAATGAGAAGGCGCAAGAGAAGTTCCAGAATTTTCTTCTGCTTCCACTGCATTTTTAACACAGGATATGTCCCTTGTTCAAAAGTTTCCCCTATCATAGGTTTGAGCATAGTTTACTTACTCAGACTCGGAGAGTACTCGGCAAGCCCAAAAATTTTGACTCGGCAAAAACTCGGCAACTTAAAAAGTAGTAAAATTTCTTATAAAAACACTTTTTTTTTAGCAAAATTCAATTACAAAATGTATCAAATGAGTCTAAAAACCATGAGGAAGTGTTTTCTATTAAATTTGTTTGTCAAATACATATGGATTACAAAATGGCATCATCATACGAAACCGCATAGTGAAACTGGATACAATAGCTAGCTGCTAACTAATAACTATTATGAATTTATGATGATTGTATTTGAAAATCATCATCATAAATTTCATATCTAGGCAACTTAGACATTACAAGTTTTGACATCCTCCTCTTTCCCGCCCTAGAGAAATTTTGGGAGGTAGAGGTTAAGGTCCTCACACTCGATTCTGGCTCCCTGCTTGTCGTCGAAGATTGCGGCAATGGCTCCTCCTCTACCATATCAATGTCATCCAATCCAATCTCCCCTATTTCTACTACAGGTAAATCCTCCATAGCTTACCTCTCAAAATCAGCAATCTCATCCTCTGTAAACAAAGAGGCCTCATCATCCTGCACGGTCCAGTCACTGTAGGGATCAATGTCACCCAAATCAATGAGTTCGTTTGATTGGTCCTACACCTTTCTTGTGCGAAACCAAATGTTATATTGCACAAAAACAAGATCATTGAGGCGTTGTTGAGTCAACTTATTACGCTTCTTCGTGTATCAAACAAACTCTAGTTGCGTTCACAACCAGAAGCACTACAAGGCTGAGACAAAATTCAAAGGGCTAGCCTTTTCAAATTTGGGGTATTTCCACCCCAATCTTCCCACCAAGAGCTTGCAAATAAGATATTCAATTTTTTGTAAATAAACAATATTCTAATAAGTAATAATAATTGTAATTCATAACTTGCAAGATATAAGGATTTACTTTTTCTTACTTGGTGTTTGAATCTCTCTTCCCCCTATAGCTAATTTGGAAGAAAACAAAGGCCCACTAGCTGCCTTTTAATTTTGCAATTCTAAAAGGATGAGATCTTTCATTGCAAATGAAGGTGTCATCCTCTCAATACATGTGGATAGGCCCTCCATAACCTCCTGATTAGCATCTGTGAAGCCATCAGAAAAGTAGAACTTGGGGTTGAGAAAGTACCCCGTCGCATGAATGGCTTGGTGGAGTTGATTGTTCCACCTTCGATCAATGATCTCCCAAATAGGGGCAAATCTATTTGCATCCTCCATGTAATAGTGTTGGATGGCCTCTTTAGTCCTATGACCTATCCATTGCCTCATAAAGATATCCCATTACATTTTTCTTGCCATCCACCAAGCGCAAGACCCTCACCAATGGCTCAATCACCTACAAAGTACAAAGTAGAACCAAATTTAAATTACACCTTACAATGAAACAAAATACTTGTAAAATTTAAAATTACAAATAAAGGATTCAATTTGAAGATTAATTAGAGTTGAAGTTACCTTGACAATCTCTAATGCTCTAGTTGCAAATTGACCATCAAATTTTAACAATCTTCTCTCCATCAGCCTTCTTTGAGTAAGTTGAGTCTACCTATGGTTGACTCACAAACATTTGCTTCAAAGAAGTCAATAAACTAGTAATACTTCGCAACGTTAGAAAATTAGTTGCAAACCTTATAGCACTCGATCACACAAGCTCTTTCCCCTTGGTGTGATCTTTCAACAATTGAAGAACCCATGGGATATATATATATATTGTTACATCTCTTGCTTCTTCTACAATTGGTTTCACCCAATCAATTTTGTCTATGTCCTCCAAAAGAAGGTCAAGGCAATGAGCTGCACAAGGGGTCCAAAAAAGTGTTGGATGCCTCACTTGAAGCAATCTACCAGCTGCCATATATGCCACTACATTGTCAGTAACAATTTGGACAACATTTTCTATGCCCACCTCTAAAACAACCTCCTCCAACATCATGCTCAAATTTTTTGCATTCTTTACTATGTTGGAGGCATCAATTGACTTTACAAAAACCATCACACCATTTGATGCCACTATAAAATTGATAAGAGTGTGGTTTCTTCCATCTGTCCAGCCATCTAAAAGAATTGAGCATCCATACTTTTGCCATTGCTTCTTTTCAACTTCCACAATTCCTTTTGCATCTACAATAGCATCTTCAAGTAACTTGCCACTTATATCTCTTGGACTAGGGGCCTTGTACCCTTTCCCTGCAATTGTCAGTGTTGTCACCAAACACTCCCAATATGAACTCCTTGCTAGATTGAAGGGAAGGTTGTTATAAAACCAAAAATTTGCACAAGCCTTGTCTGCTTCTTTGTGCACCTCCCTATTCCACCCAGTACCTTCCAATGGAGGTTGTGATCCTTGAACATTTCTATGCACAAAAAACTGGAAGTGGATGAAGTGGATAGGGTACATATACGTGGATCACGACTAGAGCCCACAATGCCATGCATATCCACCTCAGATTCTCTAGCCAAATTAGGAGCAATGGCTTCTTGTATGGTTGCTTGCGTCTTTGCCCCCTCCAATTTTTTTTCATCTAGTGCTGTAAGAATGGCTATCATCTCTTATTTCACCTCTTCAACCTATTGTACATGCCTTGGAATCACGGCAACGAATACCAACAAGATGATATTTGAGGCAACTAATGCCTCCACTAAGCCTCTTCTTGCACCAAGTACAAATTACACTCCCTGCTACTGGCCCAATATATCCATGTTTCCAAGCGGGATCATGGCTACTAGGGGGGTCTCCTTTCAATGGGCTGACTTGTGGCAACTAAGTCTGAACCAGATGCAGAGGCGGATGCCATTGTGATTAAATATTAACCTACAATATTAGAAGTTGAATAATGAATATATTAGAAGTTGTAACAGATCTAGTACAAAGGAACAATCAACTAATTGTTTAACTTTATTTAATCAAAGTGAAAGAACATTTCATTTAGAATGCTATATGTTCTAATTTCAATTTTTTCATTCTTATATTTGTAATTTTTGCTAGATGCACATTGATTTTCTTTACTTGTATGCAAATTGCAGTCCTAAGTCCTAACCCTGTTGCAAATTTGCAGGTGGGAGCAAAAGATTATCATTACATAGCAATTGCCCAAAATTTCCATATTGTATTTAATAATTTACTGCAGATTTCCCACTATAAAAGTGCTTTTAGACTTTCAATCATAGTTCACAGATGGGCAAGTAATCTATGTGGATGAACACAAGTTGTATGTATGTGTGTGGATATATATGTATGTGTATGCATGTGTGTGTAACTTGTAAGTATGTATGTGTGTAGACTGCAGTGTGTGTATGTTATGTGTGTATATAATATAGGTATAAGCCTAAGGTATGTAATTGTATGATCATGATGTGTGTGTATGTAAGTATGTATGTGTGACAATGTGTGTATGTATGTGTGTGTGTGTGCACACACACACACAAACACATACATACACACACTGTCACACATATTGTACATGTGTATGTGGGTACGTATGTGTGTGTATAGTGTAACTGTACACACACACACATACATACACACACTGTCACACTCACACATACTGTACATGCACACACATAACATACCTATAGGCTACAAGATATAGCTGCTATACACACACATACATAACAATTACCATGCCTATACACACACTGCACCGTGCACACGTACATATCTATACACATACACAGGATGCCAAGTTTGCATGCATATACACACACAAACATATCTATACAGACACAGTCACAGTTTCTTGTTTCACTTATCAGTGTATCATGATATCATCAATCATGTATGCATGTCAATATTAAGTTTAACTATTAAGTATATATGTAAAAATTTAAAAATAAAATAAAATTAATGAACAGTTTAAGTTAGTATATACATGGATTAGGATACACTGATCATACACAGTGATACATATTAATGAACAGATTAAGTTTGTATATACACAGATTAGGATACGCTGATCATACACAGTTTGTATATACACATAATATGCATCACTGTGTATGATCAGCATATCCTATGTTAGAATATTGTCATATCTCTATATTTAATGGTCAATTATTTACTGTTTCTACAGTAGTTAGTAGAGGTTGGTAGACATCTTAAATGTCTACAGTTGTAGTTAGTTCCAGTAGCTAGATTCATTAATATCTACAGTGCTTTGTAATTTCTATATATTGTAATTTTTCCTTCTTGTTAATACAAGCAAGTAAGCAACTACCAGTTCATTTCAGAACATGGTATCAAAGCTCAGGAAAATATTTTTTTTGAAATTATTTTGTTTAAAATTTTTTGAAATAATTTTGTGTCGATCGTGATTTTCTAAAGACTCTAGAAAAAAAATGCGAGTGGTATCTTGGGCACCAAAATTTTTTTTGAGAAAATTTTTTCATGGGTCTAGTCGAAGGTTTTCTGTCGGAGATTTTTAAACAGAAAAAAAAGACGTCTTCTTCTAAGTAAAATTGCGTGGGGATTTTCAGAAGGTGTCTTTCTGTTGGCGTAATTAAATTCGTGTGCTACCTTGTGGACACAATTTCGTGGCCACGTGTTTTGCTCTTGCAAGGTTTTCGCGTTCTTTTTTGGGCACATGGCGGATTCTCCTGCTCATTCTGCGATTTGTTGGCTTCTCTGGCCGCATTTTCCTCCTGTCCGTTGGTGCAACCTTGTGACTCTCATGTCGTGCCCTAAGCATCGTGTTTTCCTGTGACGGTATTTGTAGCTGTGATTTCTTTAGCGGCTTCTATTTGTGTCCTGTTTTGTTGTGCGCGACGTCCTCTCTACAGCTCGCGTGCCTTCCTTCCCTTCCTACACGTGACCTTTGCTTGTCTGAAACTATCTGGTTGATGCAATTCTCATCATGTCTTTGACATTCAGACTCCTGTTTTTCGACCAACACAGACCTGCACGATCCATTTCGTGGGTGTCTTCTGCTGTTTCTAGACTTCACTTAAGGGCTTCGAGTCTCTGCAAATTCGTCTGGTTTTCTGCTCTTTTGTTTTTGTCGCCTAGGGTTCATCTATGGTCACCTAGGGTTTCTGCATTTTCGGCTAGGGTTTTGACCCTTTGTTTCAAGTCCAAAATTCTTTTTGATTGTAGATTCCTTGTGGGTTTTTCAAGAGCTTTTTTGGGTTGGTCTCAAATTTTTTTGGGTACATTGTTTTTCGTGCCTCAAAATTTGTGCACGTGGGTGCAGCTAAAATTTTCTAGGTATTCTTCAATTTTTTTGGGTTTTGTCTTAAAAACTTTGCATTGGTTTTATATCTCAAAATCGATGCTATGGTTTCGATTTCTACTTTGAAATTTGATTTGAGTGCAGTGGTTTTTGTGCCTTCACCAGTTTGACTTCAGGGTACGTGATGGCATCTCTGACAAATATAATGCTCGAAGACAACCAAAAGTTCAACGAGAGGAATTACAACACTTGGAAGCAGCGCATGCTTACGATCTTTGAATATCGTTGCCTCAATCATGTCGTTTTGGGGAACTCAACTCGTCCCACTGTAGCTAGAAAGGATCAGGACAAATGGGTTGAAGGCAATCGGAAAGCTATCATGCTCATCAAACTCTCAGTCACAAATGAGCAGCTACCTCAGGTACTGTCTAGCAAAACTGCTACGGAAATTTCGGATCATCTGAAGGCCCTTCATGAAACCTCTGACAAGAGCAGAGCATTCTTTCTCAAGAACATGCTCTTTTCCATCATGATGGATGAGAAAATGTCCTTACACGAACATCTGACAAAGATTAAGGACATTGGTGATTAGTTGGAGGCGATTGGTCGAACAATGGATGAAGTGAACATGGTCATCATTACTTTGAAGAGTTTGCCAAAGTCTTATGAGCATTTCATTGAAACGCTCAATATTACTTCAACAAATGTTGATTTGAAGTTTCCAAACTTGTGTAACAAGCTTCTACAACAAGATTGTTGGAGATAGCAGTTTGGAAGCAATACTAGTTCCACCTCCACAGAGCAAGCGTTCTCTACCAAATCTTCTAAGAACAAAGGGAAGGCACAATCTTCTCAGCTGAAAGGCTCTGGTTCTTCTCACGACAACAAGAAGAACGTTCAATGCAATTATTGCCATAAATATGGTCACATGAAGGATGACTATCACATTCAGTTGGCTTCTGAACAAAAGAAGCAGGGCAGGTCACAACCTAAAGCCAATGTTGCAGAGCACACTGATCAAAAAGAATCCTGTGTTTATAGCCAAGCGATCAACAAATCTAGTACAATCTTTTGCCTGGTATATTGATTTCGAGGCTTCGCAACATTTTACTCATCGTCAGGATTGGTTCACAAAATTCAAACCATTCTCTGATTTTGTCATTTTTGGAGGAGGCGAAGAGTACACAGTTGCTAGTAAGGGCATTATCCAAATTCACTTACGAGGAAGAAATTTACTCTTTCTTGATGTTTACTATGTTCCAGGCATGGAACATAACCTTCTCTCAGTCAGTCAGATCATGCGGCATTCTCCCCAATTGGATGTTGTTTTCAGTTTGTCCACCTACAACATTGTTGATAGGGAGACTTGTACTACAATCACTATGGGACTTGAGGATCATGGTCTGTATAGACTTGCTAATTTCGGTGATTCTCAGGAGCATGCTCTGGCAGCCAGGAGTACTTCCATCAACAAACTTTGGCATCAGCGTTATGGGCAATTGAATGTCCACTATCTCTCTCAACTGTCTCGAGAGGGTTTGGTTGCTGGTCTACCTGAGATCCAAACTCAAAATCATGGAGTTTGTGCAGCCTGTCAAAGCTGGGAAGCAGCATCGGACACCATTCTCGGATGGTGATTCTTGGCGAGCCTCCAAGGTGCTTCAATTGGTTCACGCTAATGTATGTGGACCAATGAACACTTCATCTGTTACTGGGTCCAGGTATTTTTTATTATTTGTTGATGATTTCAGTAGAAAAATGTGGGTGTATTTTTTGAAACATAAATCAGATGTGTTCAGTACATTTCAGCAATATAAGGCCTTAGTTCAGAAAGAACCAGGTTCTTACATTGTCACTCTAAGGTCAGCTAATGGGGGGGAGTTTTGTTCAGTTAACTTCTATTCTTTTTGTGCTACACATGGCATTAAGCGCCAACTCACCACACCATACACCCCTCAGCAGAATGGTGTCATTGAACGTCGAAATCGCACTATTACTGAAATGGCCCGTTCTATGATGGAGTATAGAAATGTCCCTAAGAAATACTGGGCTGAAGCAATTTATATTGCAGTCTACCTCCTAAATCAGTCACCTACACAGGCCGTTAAAAAGATGACTCATGAAGAAGCCTGGTCAGGACATAAGCCTAAGGTGGGCCATCTGAAAGTCTTTGGTTCTACAGCTCATGTCTGGATTCTAGAAGCCAAGCATGCCAAGTTGGACTCCAAGAGCCAGCAACTTATATTTACTAGTTACAGCGACAATCACAAGGCCTATAGGTTGATTGATGTGGAGACAGATCGTCTCATATTTAGTTGGGATGTTGTGATTAATGAGACTACTGATCCATTTCTTCCTACTACCAGTCCTGAGGATCAGCCTATGAAGGTTTTTGATGACATTGTTCGTCTTCCTCTTGGTTCCCCTGATGGGAGGGCTTCAGAGCATTCTGACTCTGAAGATGAGGAGTCTATCGGTCATGATCTAGCACCACCTGATTTTCCTCAGGACTCACATCCAGATGACTTTGTTCCAAAAATCCCAAGAGATGTTGTATCTCCTATTTCAGATGTTGGTACTTCTACTCGTCGGCCTAAGTGGTGGATCAAGACTATCGGAGATCTTCATGATGATGAACTCATTGAGGGAAGATCAGCTCATAGAAAGAGTAAGCAACAAAACAAAGTCATTTTTTCTCTTATGGCCAATATCCACAGTATCTATGAGCCTCAGACATATTCAGAGACTAAAGGACTTCCTGAGTGGGAAAAGGCCATGGAGACAGAATACCATAGTCTTCTGAAGAATCACACTTGGGTACTTTCTGATCTTCCTCATGGGAAGAAACCTATCAGTTGCAAATGGGTTTATAAGGTCAAGTATCATGCAGATGGTACTTTGGATAAATACAAGGCCAGATTAGTTGCTCGGGGATTCACACAACGGGAGGGCATTGATTATGAGGAGACCTTTGCTCCTACTACCAAGATGAGCACAATTCGTCTTCTTCTCGCTATTGCAGCCCAGTTTGGATAGACAGTTCATTAGATGGATGTCAAGAGTGCCTTTGTCAACGGTGAGTTGCAGGAAGAAGTCTACATGACGCAGCCTCTTGGTTTCAAGGTTGTTGGCAAATAGCATCAAGTATGTAGGCTCGTGAAAGCACTCTGTGGACTAAAACAGGCTCCCCATGCATGGTACATCAAGATTGATCAGTACTTGGTTGATCATGGTTTTCAGCGCAACCCTTCTGACTCTAATCTGTATGTCAAGCACTCTGGCGATGATATTTTGTTTCTTGTTGTCTATGTTGATGACTTGATCATTACTGGCAATTCGGCACATTTGATTGCAGCAATCAAACAGGATTTGTATTAGGATTTTGACATGACAGATTTGGGGCTTCTCCATTATTGTTTGGGTATTGAGGTTTGGCAGATTGCTGGTAGTATTTTTATCTCTCGGTCTAAATATTCGAAAAGTCTGCTTGACAAATTTCGGATGCAGGATTGCAGACCTGCCTCCACACCCATGGAGAAGGGGCTGAAATTATCAGCCAACTCTGATTCACCTACGGTAAATGAGACCACATTCAGGCAACTAGTGGGCAGTCTCATCTACCTCACTGCCACTAGACCTGAAATCAGTTTTGTCGTGAGCTACATTTCTCGCTTCATGATAGCTCCAAAAGTTGATCATTGGATTGCAACGAAGCGAGTGTTGAGATATGTTAAGGGCACTTCAAATTATGGTATTATGTATGGCAGATGCAAGGATCCAAAGTTGATTGGTTATACAGACTCAAATTGGGTAGGTTCAGTGGATGACGAAAAATCTACTTCTGGGTATGTATTCAGTTTGGGTAAAGGTGTTGTAACATGGACCGGCAAGAAACAACAAGCAGTGGCTCTTTCCTGGACTGATGTTGAATATCGAGTAACAGTTAAGGCAGCATGTGAAGCAGTTTGGCTCTACAGGATGCTTTCTGACATGCACATGTCACAAGCAGGACCTTCTCCCTTGTACACTGATAATCAAGGGGTGCTCAACTTGGCCAAAAATCCAGTCTTCCATGAACGTACCAAGCATGTCGAGCTTCATTGTCACTACATCCGCAAGCTAGTAGAAGATGGATCAGTTCAGTTGCAGTATGTTTTGACAACAGATCAAACTGCGAATATTCTCACCAAGTCTCTGAGCCCGGAAAAGTTTGTCAAATTCAGGGGGCAACTTGGTGTTGTTAACGGATTGACCATTAAAGGAGGGTGTTAGAATATTGTCATATCTCCATATTTAATGGTCAATTATATACTGTTTCTACAATAGTTAGTAGGTAGAGGTTGGTAGACATCTTAAATGTCTACAATTGTAGTTAGTTGCAGTAGCTAGATTCATTAATATCTACAGTGCTTTGTAATTTCTATATATTGTAATCTTTCCTTCTTATTAATACAAGCAAGTAAGCACTTACCAATTCATTTCAGAACATCCAAATCTATGTATATCCAAACTTATACTATTCAATAAAATCTTTAATTTTTACATATATACTTAATAGTAATACTATTAAATTTTGTGCATATACAAACTTAAACTATTCATTATGATAATGTTCATTAAACTGTTTATTGTTTAAAATTTTACACATTATCAATATACACAAACCTGTTGACTATGTATCATAATGTGTAATATCAAGTCGATAGGTTTCTGTATATTGATAATGTGTAACACTGTAAAGTGTAAACAATAATATCATGAAACTTGAAAGAGAATAAAAATTTTGAACTTACCTGTAGCTGCAAATTGTGGCAAAAAATCAGTCCAAATCACATCAAACTTGCAGTGTCTATAAGGCCCACTAAATAGGGGTTTTATAAGCACGAAATCACGTCATACACGCGTCCAAATGTAATGTCCCCATTTTTCTGAGTAATGGCAGATATTGATATTTAGCTTATTTTATTCCCATAAGCTAGTTAATGGAGAGTTATAAGGGAATATTAATTAAATTAATTATTTTCAAGTTGTCTATTTTAAAAATATCAAAAGGATAACTTTATTTAATTAATTTAATTAAAGTGACAAATAAAATAATAATAAAATATTATGTCACTTTATTAAATAAAGCGCTCTTCTAGAAGGTGGAGGTGGTTACAATTGGATTCTTCTAGAAGTCCGGCTGAGCCTTTAAAAGGAGAGGACATCAAGCTTTTTAATCATCCTAGTTTTTGATATCCTTTCTCAGATTGTATTGGAGATCTTGTTTATGCAGAGATTCAGCTTGCCCTAGGACGAAAACCCTTGGGTAAATTGGTTGTTTGGATGAAAACCCACTCAGGCTTTTGAGGTGGATTCACTTCAGAATTCACATTCGGGCATATTTGATCAATTTTTGGAGCTTCAAGGAGTGTTTGTTGTGGAGAGCATTTTGGGGACATTTTGTGAGTCTTCTTCGGAGACAAAATTTTCAGGTTAATTTGATAAATCAGATGAAATATGTGATATTCAGTGGCATACATTTTAGTTCATATTTGCTGGGTCATGTGAATGCAATTATTTTAATATTGTTTGAGAGATCGGGGTATTTGGAATGGATTTCCAACTTTAGTATGTCTATATTTTATCTACCTAAGCTCTTTGCAAAAGGTAGATATATTCAGAAATAACTAATAATCAAACATAAGGCTATATCCATCGGTCATGGTGATTGCATGTTATTAAGGGTTGAAATTCTGAATTGATCAAATATTTTTAAGGGTGTAGATAAGACAAAACTGCAGATGCCAGAAAAGACAAATTGGTTCTGACACAGACATAAGACAAAGTTTGGGGTTCGACTATTTCAAAGGGGTGATAATATTTTAATATTTACTAAGTTGAGGAATAGTCACTTCATTCCACATTTGCAGGAATTAGTAAGAGTATTTATTTTATTATGGAAGCTTGGTAAAGGTTTGATAAAGACAATCAGACAAAGACAAATCAGATATCCATATGCTGACGGAGGCAAATAAGACAAATTCATAGGCACTGCGGTTACTAGCTGAAGAGTTAAACATTCAAAGGTTCCATAAAAACTAAAGTGGTGACTTAATACATTTAGTCTGAGACAAATTAATGCCAACTGTCCATAAAAGACAAAGAAACCCAGAAGGATTTGTAGCTGTTGTCTCTCATTTTGGACACATATATTATAGGAAAAGCGCTATAATATTGTATTCAGCAAAGGGTCGATGGTAAGGGAAGTTTATTCTGTTCACAAGAGATCAGAAATTATTTTAGCTGTAGCTGATTCTACAGTATCATATACTTGTAGTTGTCATCCAGAAAGAAGTCGTGATTAATTGCAAAGTCATTTTGTGGTTTATATCAATATTATTAGGTCAGATTTAATAAAATTATATGCAGATATTTTTGTACATCTGAAAAAGAATATACAGTCCTGATTTCTGAATGTAAAATATTCAAAGATTATATATAGACACCTCAGTCTTGTTGATGTGTTTTTCGTGACTGCACCAACGCAGAATAAAGTCGCCAACGGCTACCCTATTCTCTCTTGATCAAAATATCCAGCACACTAAGATTGCGAGAGAGTTCGTGTGTTCAACTCCAAGGTTCCTTCAGTGTGAATAGTCTTAGTTGGCTCAATGTGATTTGTTGGTATTTCAAGGGGACTTAGGAAATTGTTCGGCAACGGAGAAAGGAATTCGAATGCTCGAAAGGTTTGTCTATAAATTTCTTGTTTCAGAAGGTACTGAATGTAAATAGTGTTGGGTTAAGAAGGCTCTAATCTACTCTAAGGTGTGGGACATGGCGATCAATTCTCACAAGCTTCAACCAGGCTCTACTTTGCCTCACTTCGGACAGCCTCCACAGAACCGGTGCAATCTTCAGAGGAGTAGCTCAAGGTGTTCAAATCACAACTTAGCATGAAAATACCATCACAACGACGCATATAAACATACAAATCATGATCTAAGTTAAGTACACGATATTCCAGTTGACCACACAAGGCGCATTCACCATCAGTGAACACACTAGTGGTATGGATAGACGAAGTTTGCTCAAATTGAAGACCACATTCCACAATCATTAACTACTTGCATGAAATGAAATTTATTCTACTTTAAGATCCTACTCAAATCAGAAGGACTAAGAAACCTTGCTAGCTACTCACAACAAAAGACGAGATCATCATCAACGAAAACTCTTTTTATTGAGAGTGTTCACAACAATTTCTTACAAAGTTTTCAAAGGAAAAACTTTCCTTCTTCTTCAACTACACTATCAATCTATACTAAGCTACTTCTAAGTTGTCCCTCTACTCTATGTCTACTGTCTAACTCAATGTCTATTCTAATGAGGTACAAATGAGGGGGGATGCCCCTTTATATAGCTGGCCAAGTCCAACGGACGACTCATATTACAATAGGCTGGATGGCCTAGATCGTGCCACCTCAGCCCTAAACAAGATTCACCCTAAAAACCGCCACAAAGAGGAGTGGGGTAATAAATGAGCAATTAATGGCCACCATCCTCTAGAAGATTCCCGTTTGCAAACGCATTCACACTATTCTTCTTTTTGGACTAGTATGGCAGGCAAGTTCTCGATCAGACTCCAAGGCGACAACTTCTTTCTCCTGCTTGATGATGATTTTCCTCCTTGATGTTGTTATTCGACTTTGAAGTCCTTGAGGATCATTTCTAACCTTTGGGCCTTCATCTTTTCCTATGTTGGACTTGATCATTTCTTCCTTGGCACCCGCCCAACTGCGTTGGGTGCACATTGGGTCCTTGAGGAGAAATTCCAACACTTAGCCATTTCTTGCAACTTTTCTTTTTTTTATGCTTTGGGTGCAGCCGAGATCTCATGGAAGAGCTCGAAACTCATAACTTTAGCTCCCCTCGAAGGTTGTAATATCATCGTGCTTCATCACTTCAAGTCATCGTGCTCTGGCCTCGACATTCATCCTGCAAAATAGACGAAAGGAAGAGCATCAAAACACTTCATGATATAAATTTACCTCACTTACCCTGATCTCAATGTTCGAGTGATCTCTTCATCTGATAGGGTTCATCATTTTTCTCCGGCACAACTTTTTCCTTTAAATTCCTCATGCCTTAAAATATTTCCATATTATCACTCATCCCCCTTAGGGCGCATCTAGAGACTTGAGCTTCCGTTTTCATTCCATTGGCTGAGGCGTTCACTCTGATATTTCATCCAACTCTGGCTCGAGAAAATTGTTTTCATCAGGAACCTGATCAAAAATCATCTAGTCATCATTTATTCCTTGCCTCAAAAATATTTTCAAATTTTTACTTAGGAAATTTCATAATTCAAGTGCCCATCAAAAAATCTTCATCTCAAAGGCCTCGGCAAAGTGTGAAAGACTTTAAAATACATTCCTCATCGCAGACGTCCAATACCCAGAAGAAAATTCCCTTCAGAAAGCGTCGAATTCATGTGTCTCCAAACGAAGGGGTACATTTAATTTTTTTAATTTCAACCTTAGAAAATTATTTTTCATCAAATTTATTCCAATTCTTCATCTCTGGGCATATTTTCCTGCTCTATCTTGAAAATTCTCATCAACCTCGTGAAGCTAGCATCCTTTGACTTCCTCTCGCCAACCTATTCATGCCTTAACAAATTTCATCATTCCCCATCAGACTCAGGTGCATTTTCCTCTAGAGGAGGGAATTTAAATATTAACACTTAGAAAATATTGTCACATTTCATGTCTTCAGTCTAAGCGCCATCAAGGGTCCAACTTTTATTTTTCACCACCTAGCTCAAAATAATTTCAACATGTCCTCCTTCTTAGTCTAGGCGCATTTAAGCCTTCATGCTTTAAGTTTGGACGCCTTGGAATATTTTCCAATTCTTACACCATTCAAGACGCCTAAGAGGGGCCCACTCCACATTCTCCATACTTGGACGTTTCCAAAGCTCTTCACAAGTTAAAGCGCAAATCAAAGGGACCCACTTCAGATTTTGAATGACTTAAAGATTCCTAAAGGCCTCCTTAAATAGCTAAGGCGCATGCATGAGGCCAAGCTTCAAATTTAACATACTTAGAATATTTTTATCACCCTCTCCTCACAAGTCAAGGCGCATTTGGAGGGATGTGCTTCAAATTTAGACACTTAAAATATTTTTTAAGTCTTCATGAGTCAAGGGCGCACATAGAGGGGTGCACTTCAAATTTCCATGCCTTAGTAAATTCCCTCCATCTTGGACGTCCTAGATTCCCTTTTGCATGTACGCCTTAGAACCTTCTGCCTTTGCATGCATACGTTTTGTATTTTTCCTCTTTTGCATGCATATAGTTTTGTCTTCATGCACACGTCTTGTCTTCACATGTCCTCATTTGGGCGCATTCAACATTTGGGCGCATTCAAAGGAGTTTTCTTCAAATTTAAAAGACTTAGAATATTTTCAACCTTCCTCTTCTCCTTAAGGCGCATTTTGACCTGTGAGCTTCAAGTTTTAATGCCTTAGTCAAATCTTAATCCTCCAGCTTGTTCTTGGGTGCATTTAGCATGCTGAGGAGGATGAGACCTTTCAACGCCTTTGACTTCCTTCCTTGCATGCACATGGGCGCATTTCATGTAGGCAAGAGGATGGGCGCATTTCACCTATGGAGGTGGATCAAACACCAACGCCTTAGAAACTTTTTCAACAACTAGCTTGAAGTGGGCGCATTTCACATATGGTGAGGGATGAAACTCATGCCTTAGAAACTTTTAGCAACCCCTGCCACCTTGCATGGGCGCATTTCACATGGGGAGGAGGATGAAGCTTAACACTTAGAAACTTTTCACACCTGCCAATCATCTTGGGCGCATTTAGGAGGTCAAGGTGGATAAGCTTCAGACTTAGCCATTTTTCCTTCCTTCTGCCAGCTTCTCCATGTCCTGCTATTTATAGTAAGTCCTTAAATTTTCACACTTTTGAAGCTCGGATTGATCTGAAATTTTAAGCACAGGACCTTCATGACCTTGTCAGCCTGCTCACACTGCCATCTTGAGCTAGTCTGCTATTTATAGCACGTTTCTAAAGGTGGCTTACTATTTATAGCAATTGCCTGTTTCTAAGACCTCCACAACTCCGTTTGACTTGAAATTCGAATGAGGTGCTCCTCATCAAATGACTTGCCCGTTAGCACTGGCGCCTACAGCTGATTTACTATTTTTAGCCAGTTTCTGGAACGCCTTACTATAAATGGTAAGTGCTCCGATTGCCTTCAAATTTTACCGGTGGATAGCTTGAAAGATGCTTATCGCAGTGGGATACACCAGTTTTCGAAAATTCTAACTTTTTACCCCTCTTTTTGGGTCCCGAAGTTGGAAACCCTAATTTGATTTGCATCTATATCAAATGACTTCCGTTTGACCTCGTTTTTGTTGCACTTCGCCCTGTTTGTGGTTCTGATGCGCTGGGCAACTATCGGAATGTACCTGCTAAAAATAGTAAGTCTTTGAAAACTGATCATCTTGCCATGCATGTCACATCACTGCGTAGGTCTTGAAAAACCCATAAAGAATCACCCGACATGCGCTGAAAACCCTGACATGCAAACCCTAAAAATAGCCTTGGAAGACAGCTTCTGAAAAAGTGTTGATCTCGGTTTGCATGTTATACCACTGCGTAGGTTTCAGAAAACCCAGAAACAATATGCTGACATGCAAAGAAAATCTTGACATGCAAACCCTAAAAATAGCCTCTGAAAGTTGAACTTGAAAGTGATCATCTCATTCTGCATGTTATATCACCACGAAGGTTTCAGAAAACCCAGGAGGAATCTCCAAACATGCATTGAAGAACATTGCATATAAACCCTAAAATCTGCTCTAGAAGTTGAACTTGCTAAAAATAGACAGTTGTTCGCTTCAGCTCAAAATTTGCAAACGAGCAGCTTGACATGTTTCGGATGCAGTGTAATGATCGGAACTTCAAAAGTGCTAAGAAAACGCCCTGAATTTCACACTTACTAAAAATAGTAAGTTGCCAAAATTTGATGAAACTTAGCTGGAAACCTGCTGGAAGCATACTGACATCAACGTGAAGCTCAAATTTCAATTTACTTACTCAATTTGATTTCGAACTGCCCAGAAAATTCAAAACCCTAATTCTCAGACTTAGCCAGAATTTCACATTTAAGCTCACAGACGGGCACATCCTCGAAAGGCAAACAGCAGAAAAGGGACAGAAAGAGAGAGAGAGACAACAGGAAAACTAACTAAAATCAATCCAAAAGTTTGAAGCGAAGCAACAATTAGGGGGTCCCCATTTGCAATGGGGCGATGTGTGAAAAAGGTCACAACAAGTCTTTGATATAATATCTGAGTATGTCATTAGGCTAGTATTTGCAGTGTATTTGAAATAATGATATTGGTTTGATAGTGTTGTGCATTTAAAGTTGTAAGTATATTGAGGTTTTCACAAGGAATTGCAAATATTAGATAAATTGTTTCAGACCAAACCATTAAATTAGTTTGACAAATAGCATTGTCAAGCTTGGATAATCGCAACAATATCATTCAAAGGGGTCGGGGTTATTACAATTTAGAAAATATTCCGTTGGGGATATTACACCAAATTGTGCCAAAAACACGTCAAAATCACACAAAAAAAGGCACGTGAAAAGCATATTTCATTTGTTGCGAGTTGTTGCAGGGTTTTCCGCGAGTAGCTGCAAGATAGTCAACGAAAAACAGGCGACTTTTTAGACAGCAGTGAGTAAAAGTGAGAGTTACTCGCCTAGGCAAAACACCCTCGAGTACTCGGCGTCCCGGCAAGTACTCGCTGGGTTTGTAATCTATGGGTCTAAGGGTGTATTCAAGGTAATGTTACAAATAGAAATGTTGAGCATGATGTCATAGGTAGATTTTTTTATTCTCCTAATTAGGATATATCAATGTTGTGATCATGCCTGACATACAAAGACTTTGTTGTATGATATTCACTCATATCTTTACTGTAGGAAGACAAGCTGCACCTTAGTCAACTGTTGTAGAAGGAGAGTTACTGGGCAATTTAGATAATAGTCACATTTTGGATGGATGAGTGCATGGACATGGTGCAAAGATGATTGATATATAGAGCATTCTTACTATAAAGTTCAGGAGCAACTTGCAAGTATTATTGTAAGGCCCATAGGCATTGCGCCTTTCTCTTTGGAGTGTTTTGAGGTATTGGAGTTATATGATGCTATGTTGTCTTATTTTGTATTGTGAATTAGTGATCGATTGTGGATACCAATGTTCTATTTTTGGATCTTTGATATATGTTCATTTGTATAAAGACTTCTAGAAATGTGTGTATGTTTATATTGATTTGTATTTCAACTCACCGTTTTCATTTAAAAGATATGTTGGCTGGGTAGACCTAGTTCCTTTAGAATTTCAATTAATCTTTAGAACTATTTCTCTTGATAGAGTGAATGAAGTTGTATATGGACCGATTCCTCTCTACAACAAAGGAACTACCAACTTGTGAAATGAGGTGAATGGTGAGCATCCTTAACTCTATTGTATCCTTTTCATGCCATGTCCACCATCCAATAGGATTAGTTTGAAATAACCTAACACTATCTATATTTGCTTCTAGTTTGTTTAATGTTGGACTTTGAAAATCACTAAAGGCAAGCCATTGTGTGTGAAGTATAGTCAACTCCTCACTTGAATACATCTTTCTAAGGGTCATCACTAACCCTTCTTTCACCTCTTTGTCATCACAAGGAGGCAACCTTCTAGGCTTTGGTGCATATGATTAGAGATTTAGAGCAAAGGCTACCATATAAAGCGGGTGTTCATAGTGTTTCATTGCCGCATCACAAAGGGCTTAATATGTTGCTCATATAATCCCAAATTAGGAACCCTATTACAAATTGCTTGCTTCATCTACCCAAGCATGTTGTCAAATGTCTCATAAGTTTCTCCACGACTAGGAGAGTTTGTATCAGCATCTACAATAGATGAGATGAAGGAGCAAATATATCTGCAAACAAAAAATTTCTAAAAAACAAGTTAGAAAATTAGAATCAATAAAATAAAAAATTTAATAATAAAATCAGCAATCAAATTTTAATAAAATCAGCAATTTATTAAAAATCAACAATTTCTTACCTCACAATGGACAACCACTCATCATCAAGGATCTTCTATGTGATTTTTTTAATTTTCAATAGTGTTTGCAATAGGCCAGCTAGTCCGCTCTAAATTAACCCTCATCAACTATAGAGCCTCCCCTCAAGCATCCTCACTAACAAAATGAAATAATTGGCATACCTACTCTCCACAAGTTTGAAAAATTCCTTCTTTGAAAAAATCCTAAAGAGAGCAAGTGAGGTGTGGTGCTTACAAATGAACCTGTGAATGTCTCTAGCTTTTACCACCACTTGTTGTACCCAATCTATCTTCCCTATGTCTTTAAATGCATTGTTCAATGCATGGATACAAGGGGTCCAAAAGATGTGCTTGTAAGCACCTTCCACCATCATACCAACTAATTTGCAAACACATGTCCTATCAATGACCATGTGTACAATATTTGAGGCCCCAACCTACTCTATAGCCTCTCTCAAAATATGAAATTGGAAGTTTGCATCCTTGCAATTCTCTAAACAATCAATAGCTCTAAAAAATTAAAATTCAGTTGAACATGTGACTATAATGTTGATAACTGGCCGATGTCTAATATCGGTCCACCCATCCATGACAATAGAGCAGCCCATCCTAATCCAAATTTGCCTCATGTTCTCCATCACCAAAATCACCTTAGAATATTCTTTTTCAAGGAGGGTAGTACATAGTTTATGTTATCCAAGGGAGGAGTAAGGACCAAGAAAAGCTACATCTTTGAACACTTGTTTCAAGTAAGGAGAACGTGCTACATGAAATGGAATGGCATGGGAATAGAAAATTTTGGGAATGGAAGACTCTACCACATCCCATGCTTACATATTGAACATACCTACACGCTACAACTATCCCCGCCTTCTCACTAGCAATAATCTTTCTCTTTCATCTTGTAGGAACATCACCACTACAACTAGCAACCATGGAGAGCATTAGCATAGTTGATTGTACGAAATTGTGTTGGCATTGACACACCCTTAGACTTCGCTTCCATCAACATATGCAATCTATTAACCTCTACCTTCTCATCCTCCTTTATATTTGGATACACCTTAAGCCCATGTCCTATAAAGTCCAAGGGATGAATATGTACCCTCGTGTAGGTCCCTCTAAAATCTATTTTGCAAATCTAACACAACCACAATCAAATATCCCTTAAATTATTATTTTTGTCTTTATCTAGGGCTTCCATAAATTGGAGAAGAGGTTTTTGGAATTAAAAGGGCCCTTTGCATAATGTTTTAAAATGGTGGAAGGGCAATCAAATGGGTTTTGTAGCTGTTCTCCTCCACCCATAGCACTTTCACACCTTGATGAACCCTCAACTAAAGGATAAAACTCTCACATTTCTTTCTTCAATTTCATGTTCACTACGCTCACTACTATTGCTCGTGTTGTTTTGTGAAACAATAATGCAAGTGCCAACTAAAAAAATATGATAAAAAAATCGTACATTTTTTTCTTAAAACTTTAAAAAAAATCAAATAAAAATAAACAAATGGAAGAATCGCTTACCTTTTCCACTCCTCTTGCTATCTCAGTTCACTAGTCACTAATGTTGAATTCTCCAGTTACACCTTCCAACCCTACTCAATTATTTTTTTCCTTCAACTCAATTGCAAGTGTTTTTGGCATTTAAAAAATGAGTTAGAATAAGAGGGAAGCTTCTTTTTGTTCAATTAGGGCTAAGTGTGGCGTGGGGGTGAAATAAGCCCTTTAGTTTTTTTTTGAAATTTTTTAACACACAACAATGTACCCGTCAAGGTTAGCAAAATCTAAAACCAGCTGAAAGTAACCCTACGCCAAGAATGTTCACTCAAGACCCAAGATGGGTGAGGTGATATCATATGGTGTCGGGGATCATTACTATCCAAACTGAAATGAAGTACAATGCTGAAATGAAAATAGCTCGACCACTTATTCAGCGGGAGCAAAATTACAAAGAAAGAACAATCTTCTGCTAATAGCAGACATCCGCTTCACAGCAGGCATCCACTTATGCAGTGGGAATACTCCACTTTGCCGTGGGTGAAAAAAAGAGAATTACAAATGATATGCTTTAAAATCACCAAATAATTGCAGATAATTAATTGACTGAAACAGTACTACTGTTCTCAATCTTACAATGCATACAATCTGCAAACTACAAGAGTATCAGCTGAAATAACACTGCCAAGTGATCAAAGAAGATATCTCCAGTCTCTCTACTTCTCAAACTATGAAAATACAATCCAAAACTGAGCTAGAGAAAATCTGATAATTAAAACCAGCAAATTGAAACCCAAACCAGCAAGCTAAGACACAACAAATAAACTCACTACTCCCTCAAAACACCCCCAAATGAACTGAAATGAATTACAAAGCTTCTAGGAGTGATGGTGCCCACTTCCCAACTGAGAAAACACATCAAAAGACCAGCTAACAATTATGGCACAAATTCCAATGCTTCCCTGAATGGTACGGCCTCCCTAGAGGGGTAACCCAGAATAAATTCATTGCTTTGAAATAAAATCTGAAAATGCACAGAGGGGGTCGCCTACAACAGAGGAAAAGGATGAGCAACATCCAAAATGAAAATAAAAATCACACAAAGACCTGCAAGCAAAAATGTCATTTAGCCATGACTGCACCGTGTTGGTGTACGTTTTATCATCCACCGAACACACAGAATAAAATGTCCAAAGACACTCTATCCTCTCTTGAAAAACCACCGCGTATGCTAAGATTGCGAGAAGATCATATGGCGATTCCAAGGTTTCTTTAGTCGGGTCTCGACGTGTGGATAAGCTCAATGGTCGTTGTGATATGCTGGTAATAAACAAGGGGACTTACGTAAGAAAATCTTCACAAGTTCGGGACTTAGGAAATTTATCTTTAAAGGTTCTCAATTAGGACCTTCAATTGTGGATCTCAAAAAAATGGCAAAAAGAATAGGGTTTAGGGAATCTAGTCTAAGCCTAGGAACTCAAGAGACAATAAAGATTCGGTGAAGGGAATAAACCACACTTTGTTTCGCCTCCTGCAGGACAACATACGCAAAATGGGTGCAATCTTCAAGGGGTTGTGATAATAATTTTCAAACCTCGAATGAGGTTGAAGTTAAGCTTCCACGTTTAAGAGCTCGGGCTAACTTTACAAATCGAATGCAAATCATCCATTCGAAAAAAGTATGAGCTACACTTCACTGTTGAATCGATACGATCAATCTCTCATTCAATTAACAACTTTTCAAAGCAAATTCTATTTAATCTATCTTTAATTCTAATCTATGGCGGAAGGCAATATGTAACCTCGCTTACTATTCAACAATAAGAAGTTATTCAAGGCAAATCATGCTCAAGAGCTTTTATCATTCAAAATAGTCTCAATGCGACAATATACATATTATGTCTCCACACCTTACAAATGAGGGGGCGAGCTCAATTTATAGGCTCCCCAATTACAATTCAATGGCCAAGATTGATTTCAAATCAACGGCCGAGATTACAAAATAAAACCCTAATTAGGGTTTGTCACTTTCGACCAATGAGAAAATTTCACTGGAGGACACTTGTCCTTTTTGCTAAATATAAACCAACAATAAAATAGAAAGTTGTTGCATGTTGATTTGGAACAATTTGATTGGTTGGAAGATGAGGAGGCGCCACCTCAGCATGCTTGACGTCTTCCTTGGTTGCTTCATTTTTCTTCACGTGCTTGCCTTAGAATATTTTCCTTGCCGATAACTCTGTCCGTTGTGCTTGTTCCTTCCTAACTTTGATCTTGGATTCCTTTCAAGTGTCTTGAATTTGGAGAAGAATGCCTCTGTGCTATGTAGGACAAATTCCATCCCTGGACAAGAATTTTATTCACTTCCTCTTTATTTTCCTCTTCACCCTTCCTGTTTTCCGTCCAACACTTAGTGAATTCTTCTAGCCAATTTTCTCGTCCTCTCCTTGGGCGGACTTCATATGAGCTTGGACATTTTCTCTCTCGGCCTAAGTCAGACTTCAAGCCACTTTGGATAAACATTTCTAGGGAGAAGTCGAACTTTATCATGCTTGTGCCATTTCTCAGTTGAGCAAAGTCGGATTTTCTAGTGGTTTTGCCATCTTTTCTTTATGCTTGGCGAACCTTCTCAACACTTTGACATTTCTTTTCTTGGTCTAGGTCGGACTTTGCATCATGTTTGCCATTGTACTTGGCGGATCTAATGGATGTCTAGACATACCTTCTCCAAGCAAAGTCGGACTTTGTAAGGGTTTGGACATACTGTGCTTGGGCAAAGTCAGACTTTCTCATGCTTGTCCCATCCTTTTTCTTTCACTCTATCTGGCTTGAAGCAGACTTGCCTCCATTCCATGCCTTTGCTTCTTCTTTGAAGACTCGCCTCGCGTCATCATCCACCTGCAAGAAATAAAATAAACAAATTCAGATTTTCTCTCTCCTGAATTTTTACCACTCTCTCCTGAAGCCATGGTGAATTTAATTTTGCCCTTCGGATTTTATCTCTGGCCGGCACAAATTACTTTCCTCCAAAACATCTCTGGCAAACTTCATTTTGTCCAAGGCATTGAAAATAAAATATTAAAATATTTTAATTTATTCCAACCCGTTCGTCTTCGACCCATGGCTATTTCGATTTTCCTTTCATTTTTCTTGGCTAAGAGTGTATCTTCCAATTTTGTCCTCAATTTCGTCTAGCCAAACCAAAATTTAAGCCATTCCGTCGAGGATTTCATTGCCAGATCCCTATTTTTCTTTGCCGAGGCGAGATTTTAAGCTTATTTTACTCTGCCAAAGTCAAATATTTCCTCACTCGGTCGATTTTTTCTAGGCAAAATCCTTGTCCGAATGTCTTCGTTGGGCGAATTTCCTTGACGTCTGACATATTCTTCCTCCTTCTGGCCAAGGACGATCCTTCCTTTCTCTTTGCCTTGTGCATTTTTCTTGGGTCAAAGTTGACAATTTCTCGACATTTTCCCCATACTCAGGCAAATTTTGTCTCTTTTCCTCCATCGAGTTGGGCACATTCCGTTTTATTCTTCGCCACATCCTGATATTCTTTAGCACGTGCCCTTTCAAGCTTGGCATTTGACCTCTCGAGAGCGTCATACTTCCTAGCCAACGTCTTCATTTTCATGCCTTAGCCTCTTTACTTAGGCAAATATTTCGAACTTTTTCTTAGACTTGGCATTGACACCTAGCCAAAAATCTTATCATCTTAGGCGGACTTCCTTGACATCCTGGACGAACATCGTGGATGTCTTTGATCTTTTGTCAGCTTCTTCCAAGTGCAGGGCGGATATTTCTTGAATATCTTGGACGTCCCTCCTTTCTAGGGCTGATTTTAAAGCTTTTAGCATTTGTCTCAACATTTTGCCTCTTGGAAATGTCATAATATTTAGCCAAAGATCAACTTTTCACCTTTTTAGGCCCTCACACTTAGCAGATTTTCGAAATTCCCCTTGCTGGGCATCAACACTTAGTAAAATTTTTTATTTTTCTTCATCTTACATGCCTAGGCGGACTTTCCAAGCCTTTTGGACATGCCTCTTATGCTGGGTGGACTTTAGAGGGGTCAAGGATGAGCTGGGCGGACTTTGAATGACCTTAGGATATGCACCTTTGCTGCTGGGCGGATTTCAGAACCTTTTGGCACCTCCTTCTTGTGAATGGCGGACTTTGGAAGGTCTTAGGATGTGCAAGGGCGGACTTCAGATGGTCTTAGGATGTGCCTCCTTGCTGCATGGCGGACTTCAAAGCATCCTAGGATATCAAGGGCGGACTTTGGAACTTTTTAGGATGAGCTTGGGCGGACCTGAGAACATTTTGGCACTTCCTCCTTTGAGAATGGCGGACCTTCTAAGATGCTTGGACAAGGATGGCGGACTTTGAAGGATGCAAGGATGTGCATGGCGGACTTTGAGAAGTCTTAGAATGAGCATGCTTGCTGCTGGGCGGACTTTGGAGACCTTTTGGACATCCTTCTTGGCAGATGGCGGACTTCATGAGATGCAAGGATGTTGCTTCAAGATGCAGGGATATGCCTCCCAAGTGCTGGGCGGACTTCATGACTTCTTTGGACATCCTTGCTGCATGGCGGACAATTCTTCATCCTTCCTAACATCATTCCTCCATGGCGAACCTCAGATTTTGAGCACATTTTTCACAGATTTCACCATTTAATAGCTAATTCTTATGATTTCAACCTCAGATCTGGACAATTTTGAACTGGTTTTGACTGATTTTTCCAGATTTTTTGAACGTTTTCGGTCTGATTTTCATGCTTTTTACTTGTTTTTCCAGATTTTTCAAAAAAAATTCGATTTTTTTCATTTTGATTTTCTGAGAGTTCTATTGAGTTTTTCGAACTTCTGAGTGCGTTTTCAGAACTCGGGACCCTTCTAAAAATAGAAACTTTCCAAAATGGAAACTTTCCAAAAATAGAAACTTTCTAAAAATAGAAAAAGCAAACCCTAAAAAATAGGGAACGTTGTTTGGTCCAAAAATGCCAAAAATGAAAAATCGAAAAAGCAACTTTTCCTAAAAATAGGAAGTGTTAATTGGCAATTCACACGATCTTCGTTTCTGGCCTTCAGCTTCCATGACGCTCCACTGATTCGAGCATGAATTACTGACTTGGCTCGGTAACTCTCTAACTGACTGACTTGGAACCCTCAAAATGATGACCTTATTGTAAAAAGACAAGTGATAAGCAGTTGCAACATCGAGGCAAAAAGCGAAAACAGGGGGTCCCCATTTGCAATGGGGCGATGTGTGAAATGGTCACAACACACCGGCAAACTCAAAACTGATAAAAACATTTGAAGACTCCATTTGAAAGCTCAATCTGCATTCTTAGAGTGAGAAGCAGTCTCATTATCAGCTAGTTGTTGTCTTTCAAACACGAAACCAATCCTTGCTAGGAGGTAAGCATCCCTTGAAGCTATTTGCCTGAAAACATTCCAGCAGCATAACAGTGTAATAAACATTGGATACCAAATGAAAGAACAAAAGCCTCCTTTTATAGATTTTTAAGTGACTCTTCAGCTTCCCCAAGAAGGACGCCATCTCACCCTTTGATAATATTTTTTAATTTTAAAAACATTTCTCTCTTCTTCTTTTGGCGTCCAACTCCAAGAGAATATAATAAACTTTTAATATTATTAAAGTTCATCTCCACATGTGGTGTCCAACCTTAGAAATATTATTTCCTTCTCCTAATGATGTGTCCACCCTCAAGGGCCCCTTCTTAAAACAACTTGAAAGTCATCACATTAGGCCAAGGGGGTCAAATTAAAAATATAACATTAATAACTCAAAATAATTCAATTCTCCAAAATTACACCTCAAAAGCCAAAAACCTGAAATGCTCAACTGCTTAGCCTGAAGTAGAAAGCTTACTATGCTGCTGCCAACAAGAGCCTGCTAAAAATAGAATTTACTAAAAATAGCAAATTTTGAAAGTTGCTCAATTCATTTTACATGTTATATCATTGCGAAGCTTTCTGAGAACCCAGAAAGAATCCGCAAACCAAAATCCAAAACTCCATATGCAAGCTCCTAAAAATGCCAAAAACCTCCAAACACTAGAAACCCTAATTTTCCCTTGACAAGCCTACGGATCTCCAAAATAGGCTGACGAGCCACTACATTGCTCACTAATGAGAAGGGGGCATTACAAGGGGCCCACAAAAAAGAAGATTAAAATCATTATTTTTTCATTTTGGACTTTTTTTCAATGGCTAGTTTGACACAAGGACAATTGGCTGTCCCTAAAATGGTCAAGGGATGTTTGAGACGTTCAACCATCCCCATGGTGTTCCTCCATCTTGGGTACATTTGTGGGATGGCTTGGAGACATTTCCAAGATATCTCATATCCTTAGTACAAGAATGGAAAAACCTTTCCATCCATGATGTTGAGTGAAGGGGCTTTTGGTTAAAAAATGTGTCTATTTTACTGAAAATAGACAATTTTTAATCAAAAACTTCCTTATTTAAAATAGACACAGTTTTTTTACTAGAAGCTCCCTAACTCAACAATATGGATGCCAAGCTCTCTTATTCATCATGGATTGTGAAAAACTCAGGTTTTTCATCCATGATGTTGTTAATGTGAGCAAGCTCAAGCTCTAAGATCTATCTTAGTTTAAGAGGTTTCTATAAACCATTGTGAGGCTGTCATTCCTGATTTCCAACAATCATTGGCCATAGATACTTTGCTCAATGTTCACACCCCAAGTACAGGGAGCAAGTCATCATTTACTTTGTCAATCACAAAGTCACTCCATCAATGCAGACCAAGTGGTTCTCCTGATCAGCTTTTCCAAAGATGTTCCCAGCTTTATGAGAAAACTGAGGATAATTTCCTCTAAAAGGAAGGAAATGATGAGGACATTAATTATACAGTATACTTAGTATATTAACTGTAGTTGTTTCTTATAAATCAGTCAAATTTATATGCAAGTGGGTTAGAAAAGTTATTCAAAAAGTAAATAGATATAAATGTAAAAAGAGATGGAAAATTTTAAGTTGGTAAGTGGAAAAATTGAAACATTGAACGTTTTTACAAGATTTGCATAAATATAAGCTTTTGTTCTATTAATAAGTTAATAACCATAGAAATTAAAACCATATAAGATATTTAAATATTTTTGATGAATTGATTGTCTCTTGAATTAAAGATTAAGGATGGTGCCGCTCCTTTCAAGATGACTAACCCTTTTCATCGTTAGGGGCATGTTACAGAATCCTGATTTCCAGTGGGTTTTTTGCAAGAGTTATATGGATAGTGCACAAGGACTTTCATCATTTATAGTCCTTGATTAATTTACTTTTTTTTCCTTTTGACTTTGCAAATTTGTTGTAAATATAAGCATATGTATACAACTTTTTGCAATCCTTTTTGAACTCTCTTTACAGCATCTAGATCCTTCATTATTGCATCTTCAAGCTAGCTAATTATATCATTTAAAGGCATTTCTCAAGTTTGGTACTTCAGCCAAGTCTTATCATGTATTAATTATCAACCTTCTAATAATATTCATAGTTAAGTACATAATTAGAGGGGTATTTGGCATTTGCAAATGAATCTTTTTGGCTTGGAAACAAAGGAGTATTTTAGGCCCCCAATTTCTGCCTTTCTAGTGATCTTTGACTGACTTGAGGCTTCTCTCTTTCTTGGGTGTAAAGAATCAGCTTTAAATCCTTCTTGACAGCTGAAGTTGCCTCAAAACCACTGAACACTCCCTTTCCCAGTACTTCTTATTATCCTAATTGTGTGGAAAGCATATCAATACCAACTTCAGAAAATAGGATTTAGCTAACATTAATTTATTACAATGATTCTTTCACTAAAAAAGATCAGATCTTTGAGGTTATCTGACCTTGAAATGTTTATTGCTTTCTACTTACTGTCATAGAATCACTAGCCTGGAATTCAAAACCTCTAAATGCATAAATGGACATTAACCAAATATACACTCAAGCTGTAACGTCAGGTTCAACAATATTAATATACCCAGGGTTCAAATTAATCTTTTTTAAAGCAAAGAGATATACTTCAGCTATGCACATTACATTATGAAAAACATATAATAACAGTATAAGAATACGAAAGTGATCATTAAATCTGATCTAGGAGTTCAATATATTCAATTCAAAATTTCAAACACTATCACCAAGGGGAGCTTCATGCTAAAACCCATACATGAAACCATTCCAAAACCACTCTTACCCCAACAAAGTTCTTATAGTCAGGCTTTGCATTCAACACTTGAAAAAAAGAAGTCTCTCCAATAACTCAAGCAAAAAACTCACTGAGTATCTTAATGCTCCCCACAATGATAGCATGCAAGTCAACCACTTATAGTCTCAGAGATCTTTTCTTTGTTTTATTTTTATCAATACATTGTTCCGTTAAAGATCCTTTTTGCATAACATACAGGGGAAATACTTTGATAAATAAGTCAACATGGGGACAAATACCAGGGTTATACATTGTTCTAAGTGTCCAGACTACAGTCCCTTTGTTTCTTGCAGCTTAATTGTTCTGTACATTATAGATAATTTTGATGGAGAAGCTAGGTGTAAATACTTGGATGTAAGTCAATGAGCAACTTTTTGAGATTTATAGGCAGAGAAACAATAGAAAGCTTCAAGGTATGGTACCACCGAACAAAAGGATCTGAAATGGTGAGGTGTAATCCAAATGAAAAGTTATATGTACAGGATTTTAAATTTTTAGGCATGTCTTTGACACAATAAATAGTTATCTTGTTTAGAACAAATTTTATATTGAGAAAATCAACTTATGTATATCTGGATTGCATCAAAAGCCTCCCAAGCTAAAGCGGAGGTATCAACTTGCATTCAGTTCAATAATTTAAGTGCTTGGTAAAATAAAAAATCTGTGTTCCTGGTTATTTAATATATATTATGGTTTTCTAAATTAATTCATCACAAGATTTAGGCGATTATTCTCATTAAATATGGCATATAAACAAACCTTTACCGATGGTTACCATGTTCAACAATCCTTAAGAGGTTTTTGAAAATAAAAAAGGCTTGCCAAAGTTCAAAGTGTAGAAAAGTTGGTAAAGTTTGAGGAGAAATTCAGAACCATACTAGAAATGAAACAATAAATAATCTGGATTTTCAATATTATGAATAGTATAGCCATATTGATTTGAGTTATTTTTGAAAAGATCAAAATAAAATCTATCAAATTTCATAGAAAGCCTTTCCTCTAATTCTACAAAGGAAATTATAAATAATCTGGATTTCACTGTTATGAATATGCTTATGTTGACATAGTTGTTTCTGAAATGATAGAAATAATATCTATCAAATCTCATAGGAAAGCTTTCCTTAATGTATAGAAGTCCCTTGTTTCAAGAAAACAGATATTAACAGATGCAACCTTTCACAACTCTGTCTAATTGTTAACTTATATTAATAGCATATTATCTCAACTCAAAGAAGTTGGTAGCCTCCACACAACTGATTCAGGCAAGAAGTGAACCACAGTAAACAAACATCCTGCTTATCTAGATTGTTGATTAGCTGAAAATACAAAAACTGAATCCTTCTTTATTATGGTTCGGCAACTTTACTACCTTTGGAATTATTCTATGCCACTTAGAAGCAATTCAAAGTTGAGAACAGTATTGACTAAAATTGACTGCTTGCCTATAAATATGTCAAGGATTTCTTTCCTTTGATATTTGAGATCACATGCATACAGCTGAATCTTTGGCATATATAAACTGAAACTTTCACTTGCAGAACTCCAAATAATCTTGATGTTTGGAATCTTGTGAAAACATACATCTATAAGGTTGCAGTTGATTGTTTGGGTTGTCAGAGAAAAATCTTAGAAAACTAGAAACCATTGTGATGACAAACCTTTTAACTGTTGTTGGACAAAAGCCTGACCAATTTCAACAAATAGCTTATCAGTTGGATCAAGAAGTAAGGTGCAACACCATCTTGGATCACGATCAACAGTGTTCCTGACATGAAAATCAGAATTTTAAAATATTAGACAAAATTCAGAAATGAAATGTTCAGAGAAAGAACGGATCTATAGAAAACTAAAGCGAGTTAAGAAACTCCAATTTCAATTTCCATGCTTCAAGTAATACCATATTCATCAGCCAAGATTATCTATTTGTGTCTATAAATTCAGTAAAGAAGCCATGAACATCTTAGCAAGGATTTATATGGAAATAAAGATTATATGTATTCTGCAAATATAAGTACAAATTCAACAATGAATTCAATTCAAATCTGGGAAAGGTTTCAGTAAATATGTCATGGGGATTCCAATAGCAATGTTACTGAGTTCTTTAGCAGGAATCACATTCCTAGGGCACCAAAGGTGCAAGCAACCACTAATTGTGATTTTTTCAGCTTGCATCTGGAAGATTTAATTGCATTTAAAGCTAATGGACCAATGAAATTACTGCCAGAATGTGCATTTTAAGCAAAATGTTAGCTCTTTTTAAGACTGATAATAAAATAAACTCGCTGGCCCTCAAAAGATACTTTAGTAGGGGAATCCTTTATGGCCCTATGTAGCTATTTAATTCACTCTCTAATGTAATCATATTGTTCTCTGATTTGATGTAAGATGTATTTTTCCTTTTAAAAGAAAAATGGTTATAAATTGCAAGTTAAAAGCATGATTTTTTTGCAACAATATATTCATTTCTACAATGAGATTGAAATAATGTATTACAAAAAGCAAATAAACATATAGCAGGGAAGGCACCAAAAATTCTTAAACATTAAAATGACGTTTCAAATTTTCACCATGTCAAAAATGTATTGTGATCAGCAACATTTGAATTCTAAACCATATGCCAAGTATCATGGAACCATCCTATTATTTGGACATTTTGAGATCAATGACATTAACTAATAGTTTACCAGGTTCAAGGTTGCTCAGTTCAAACATGAGGGTAAGGCGTCTTGTGCAGATACAGGCTTGCCATCTCTGATGGATGAAGAGAAAGAAAGGTGAGTGCTGCCTTTAAGGTGAAGACATTGCACCAGATGCACTAGTTGAGCTGGAAAAAGATGTGCTACAAAAGAACAAAAACATATGGAAAGGAGAGCCAGAGCATTGGTTTATACTTTATTGGCATCGACGGCATCTTCCAAACAAGGGTAAGTGGTACCCAAGGGAGAAGGTGGGAAGTAGTTTACTAATCTCTGTTCCAGTTAGATTTCTCTGAGACCAAAGACTGCCAAAATTAGGGAGAAATTATCTGAGATGGATCAAAATCAAATCAAGTATGTTTGAATGGCATACCACAAACCTCAAGACAATGAACATCAGTTCAAGTCATCAATGACATGTCAAGAAAATGGTGAACACAAATGACAATATTGCAGAACATATCTAATCCTGCACTTCCAGAACTTAAGTATCTCAAAACAAATGTACCTGGGGCATCAGGAGTCCTCCAGAAACATAGGGAACTCATCAGAAGTTAATAACGAAATCAACAAGATGGGTTTTCCAGTCAGCAAACCCATCATTCTAATCATGTTACCGAATGGATTGGCACTTTAATTATAATATCAAAAGATCAACTATATTTCCCAAGGTGCTCAAGGGCCAACAATGCTAACAGCTCTGGAAAGGTAGCAATTGCATTTGTGAATTTCCTCTCAATTTTAGAGGTACAGCTCCCTCGTGTGATTTCATTTATTCTGGGTATGCTTTTAACCTGAAAGCAGAAAAGGGAAACAAACACTAATTCATAAAAATGAAATTAGTGTGAGCAAACTAAAAAGATCACTAACCATTAAGCACAAAGACTTAGATAGTCAATGACTCATAGAGAAGATTATCAGAAATCTATTATGATTATGTAGAAACCCCTATTCTCATTGTTTCTGAAAACTGCTTGTTTTTGCTTGTTTTGAGTGTTTTGATTTTTTTTGTGTTTTTTGCATAAACAGATGAAAATGCGATTTGAAAGAAATTGCTTGCAAAAATTAAATAAAATATTACAAAGCTAGAAATGATGGAATTAACTCAATATATTGGCGCCAGAATGTTTACAGATCTTCTATATTGAATACAATTAAGATCGGATCACATGCAAATTAAAAAGCAACAACATTTTTTGATGAAAACCTGGTTATTGCAGCAGCCTGAGATGCCCATGAAATGGTACGGCCATCATAGAAATCAGCTTCTCCCTCCGCCTGATGTTTGCACATGAAACCAGAAGAATATGCGCCCCTATTGGTGTGAAGTCAGAATGCCCAAAAGAGAGGCGCTTTGCCCAATGTAAAAAGTACAGCCTTGTACTTGAAAGTATGGCCCAGCAGCAGCAAAGTACGGCTCACCAACAGCAATAATAAATCTGTACGGCCCTTGAATGATGTGTCCAGAGCTTGGAAAATGGACGCCTAAAAAGAAGAACCCTTCCCGAAGAGTCTCAAACCAAAAACCTGAAGACAACTCAAAGAGTGATGCTCTGTGATAACCTCTGGATGAAGCTATCTCTCTGACAAGCAATAGATCAGCTGATATTTCACAGCCTTTGAACTGCAGACACTGAAGATGGTTCGTTCTCCAATGCAGAATGAAAACTGGAACCTTAGGCTCTATTCTCTGAAGAAGCACTTGGCAAAAATTCGATTTCATAATATAATGTTGTTTCTTCACAATGAAAACCTTATATTCTCAAGAAGGTCGACTTTTCTCAAAAAAAGCATCATTTAAATAAAGTTCGAATTCTTCTTTTAATTTTTCCAAAATTTCGAATGCACTTTTAATTATAAATATAATTGAAAAGTGGCCCCTTCTTCATGTTGGTCGACCCCTTCCTTTAAGTCACTTAAATTATAATATTTAATTATATTATAACTTTATAATATAAGCCTTTAATTAATTAATATTTATTTTAGCAAACAAATATTAATATCTCTCTCAAAACAGGTCCAAATGACGAACTGTCTGAAGCCAGATGATAAGTGATTGAATCCGCATACGACCAAATCATACTGCTAAAAATAGCAGGGGTGCTCTGCTGAGTGTCTCCACTTACTAAAAATAGTAAGTCAAGCAAATGATGTCCGAACGACCCCAAACGAAAGCCAAACTGAATGATTCTGCCAACAGAAGCCAAGCCAAGCCTCAACCAGACCCTCTATCCACCCTATCAGCCTACGAGGGTCACATAATAGGCTAATCTCAAGCACTAAGAGATGTCAACTGGAAGGGGACATTACAGTCCGCCCCTCCTGAAATTGCTTGTCCTCAAGCAATCTCAACTCCGGATGCTGCAAAATCTCCTCACTCTCCCACGTAGCATCCTCCACTGGTAAATCTCTCCATTTCACCAAATATTCCCTGATAGTCCTCCTGCGCAACTATCTCTCTCTGTATTCCAGGATCGACTCAGGAACTAAAATCAACTTTCCCTCATCATCTAAGGGAGGTAATACTGCTGAAGGTACCACACGATGTCCTAACGCCTTCTTGAGACGTGACACATGAAAAACATTGTGGACCTTACTAGCCGTCGGAAGCTCTAGCTCATAAGCCACCTCTCCAACACGCCTCAGAATCCTGAAAGGACCATAATACCACGGCTTAAGGTTCTCCGATCCACTCTTCCTAAGAGTAGACTGACAGTAGGGCTGCAGCATGAGATATACCCTGTCTCCCACCTCAAAATATCTCTCTATTCTCTTCTGATCCGCATACTGCTTCTGCTGATTCTGTGCCTTAGCAATATTTTCCTTGAGAGCCCTCACAGTGTCCTGACTCTCCTACAATAAATACAAAAAACTAGGCACCTCATAGCCATACAACGCCATGAAGGGGGACATCTAAATGGTCATGTGAAAAGTAGTATTGTAACAATACTCGCACAAATATATCCACTTGACCCACGCCTTTTGCTGCCCTGCAATGTAATTCCGGAGGTAGCCTTCCACCCATTTGTTCACTATTTCCGTCTAACCATTGGTCTGCGCGTGGTAACTGGTGCTCGGTGTAAGCTCGGTCCCACAAAGTCTAAACACTTCCTGCCAGAAGTGACTCGAGAACCGACTATCCCTGTCGCTCACTATGCTCCGAGGCAACCCATGTAATCTGAAAACCTCACGGAAGAAAACCTCTGCTACTTGTGTAGCTGTGTAAGTGGTGGTGATCGGAAAGAAGTGGGCATACTTCGTCAGCCGATCCACAACTACATATATGCAATCACGTCCCTGGGCTTTAGGCAAGCCTGTAATAAAATCCATCGACAGGCATTCCCACTTCCTATCAGGAATCGGAAGTGGTTGCAATAATCCTATCGGATACGTGTTCTCCTGCTTGTTCTGCTGACAAACAAGGCACTCACGCACAAACTGAAGAACATCTACCTTAAGACCCTTCCATGTAAACCTTTCCCGAATCTTTCTGTATGTTTTGAAGTACCCGGAATGCCCTGCTGTGGGTACATCATGAAAGGCTCGCATAATGGTGTTCTTCATCTCAGATCCCGGGATCAAGAAAATCCTGTTCTTGTAAATGATCAAGTCATTCACAAGTGTGTACCTGGTGTCCACCATCGATCCCTCAACAATACCAGATGCCCAAGTATCCTTGGCATACTTTGCCACAATCAAATGCCTCCAGTCCTCTGCAATATGTACCATTGAACTCAAATAAGGCCGGCGTGAGAGAGCGTCAGCACAACATTCTGGGTACCTTTTATGTAGGTGATATCAAAGTCATATGCCTGTAACTTACTCACCCACTTCTGCTGACGGTCATTTAAATCTCGCTGCCCCAGGAAATGCCTCAAGCTATTGTGATCAGTTTTGATACAAAACTTACTGCCCATGAGATATTGCCTGAATTTGGCCAAGGCATGCATTATGGCCAGCATCTCCTTATCATAAATACTGTAAAGCCTCTCTGGTCCTCTGAGTTTTCTGCTCTCATAAACAATTGGGTGCTTGTCCTGCATAAGCACTGCCCCAATGCCCTCACCAGAGGCATCACACTAAAGCTCAAAAGGCTTCGTAAAATATGGCAGTGCTAACACTGGACACGTAGTCATCAGCTCCTTGAACCTCACAAAACACTCCTGTGCCTCAGGAGTCCAACAGAATGCACCTTTTTTCAACAAATCCGTCATAGGTGCTGCATGGCGTGAATAACCATTAACAAATCTGTGATAGAAACCGCATAACCCAAGGAATCCTCGCAGCTATGTAAGGTTCGCTGGAGTAGGCCAATCTACGATAGCACGGATCTTCTCAGGATCCATCCGCACTCCCCCTGCACTAATGATATGACCTAAGTGTAACAACTCAGTCATCCCTAAATCACACTTGGATTCCTTAGCGTACAAGGACTCCCTCTCCAAAATGCTGAGTACTGTATCCAGATGAGCCAAATGCTCCTGCCAAGTCTTGCTGTAAATTAGAATATCATCGAAGAAGACAAGTACATATCTCCTCAGATGTGAGTGGAAGACCCTGTTCATGGTGGACTGGAATGTCGCTGGAGCGTTGGTTAGCCCAAATGGCATCACCACAAACTCGAAGTGTCCACAATGACAACGGAAAGCAGTCTTCTCAACATCCTGCTCACGGACTCTAATCTGGTGATATCCCGATCTCAGGTCTATCTTCGAGAAATAACAGGCACCATGGAGCTCGTCAATAAGCTCATCTATACGAGGTATGGGGTACCTGTTTTTGATGGTCCTCTTATTTAAGACTCTGTAATCAATGCACATACGAAGTGTACCATCTTTCTTCTTCACTAGGACAACTGAAGAAGCAAACGGTGATTTACTTGGTCGAATGTGACCCATAGCAAGCAGCTCCTTGATAGTCTTCTCTATCTCATCCTTAAGCTACTTTGGATGCCTGTAAGGAGTAATCATGACGGGCTTAGCGCCCTCCTCAAGCTCTATGATGTGCTCAATACCCTTTTCTGGAGGTCTCCCTAGTGGAATGTCACTGAAAACCTTCCCATGCTTAACTCTCAACTGCTGAATGTCAGGATGATACTCGGTCTTATGCTGTCCCTCCTGTATAGGTGTCAAAGTGCACTCGGCAGCCCACTCAACCATGTCATGATGCATAAGTCTCTCCATTTGTCGGAAGGAAATAGTCCTGACGTTACTGTCCCGAATGGCCTTCAGGATATGCGTCTTCCCATCCACATCAAACCGAATCTCCATGTCTTTGAGACGAAGTGTGACTTCCTCAAGGGAATGAAGCCACTTCATGCCCAAAACTAAATCAATGTCTCCCATATTCACTACGTAATAATCAGCCTTGAATTCATAATTATTCAAGCGCAAGGAAGATCCTTAATCATACGATCACACCTGAGAGTGTAACCATCAGCCACCTTAACCCGAATGCCCTCGAACTCCTCGGTCATGAGTCCACGCTTCTCCACAAATCTAGCATCAATAAAATTGTGGGTGGCTCCTGTGTCTAGAAGGGTGATGACCCTTTGACCCGCCAAAACTCCACGAAGTCTAAAAGAACCCTCCTGCTGAATGCTAGACAACCGTGCCTCCTGAATTTGGAGCTTTGACTCTACCTCTACCTTAGGCTTTGAAGCCTCTGATTCTGACTCCTCAAAACTCTCCTGCTGTTCGGAACTCTCAAATTCCGAATCCTCGTAATAAGCCCACATTACTCTATTGGCCTTACCCTTAGGCCGCAAAGGACAATCGTGGTTAGCATCGTAGGGACCTTTGCAGTAGAAGCAGAGCTTCTTCCTGCGCAAATCATTAAGAGCCTCATGATCCAAGGGTGCTACTGATTTCCCCTTTGAGTCACTCTTAAAATCAGATCTCTCCTTATTCTTATTAAATCCTTTATTGTCTCTGAATGAAGTAGTATTCCTGGAGTTGAGCTTGCTAGATGGTGCTGCAAGTTCCATGTTGTGTGCCTTCTTCATAGCTTCCTGTAGTGAAAGAGGATCAAATGCCTTGATCCAACCTCTCAGTGGTTCCAACAATCCCTCAACGAAGAGCACCACTAGACGCCTCTCTAATATGTTGGGAACCATCACGGACAACCGCTGGAAGTCTCCTATGTAGGCCTCCAAACTACCAACCTGTCTCAACTGAAGTAAGACTCAGGATCCTTCTTGTCGAATCGTTCCACCAATCTGTCTACAAACTCCTGGTAAGTGGTGATACGATCGTGCTGAAGTGTCACCATCCCATGATGCCACCAGTCATAAGCTGCTCCCTCAAGGTGCAAGGTAGTGTTGTGACCTTTTTCACACATCGCCCCATTCAAATGGGGACCCCTAATTTTTGCTCCATTCTGGTCGTTTTGGCTTTGGTTTTGGTCTCTCTCTCATGTCGCTCTTTTCTATGTTCGGCTGGGACGTTCCCGTCGCAAGCTTCAACGTGAATTTGGCCAAGTCTAAAAATTAGGGTTTGAGTCTTCCGTCAATTTGAGGTCGAGTAAAGTGAATAATTGAAAATTGAACTTAACGTCGTTGTCAGATGCTTCCAAAGACGCCCCGCAAATTTTCGCCGATTCGAGGTACTTACTATTTTTAGTAAGTGTGAAATTCGGCTTCGTCGCATTTTCAAATTCGACAAATACACCGCGATTCGAGTATATCAGGCTACTCGGTGCAAAATTTGAGCAAAAACGGACAACTTACTATTTTAGCACCGCTTCCGAGCAAATTTCAGTGGCAGATGCAGAGTTCTTCTTTGCATGTCTGCATATTCCTTCTGGTTTTTCAAGACCTTCGCAACGATAAACATGCAAGTCAAGGCGACCATTTCGGATTCAAAACTCCGAGGCTATTTTTAGGGTTGCATGTCGAGGTTTCTTTTGCATGTCAGGTGATTCCTGATGGGTTTTTCGAGAGCTTCGCGATGGTGTGACATGCAAACGAAGATTCTCACTCAGTAAGGAACTTGCTATTTTTAGCAGGTGCGTCCCGGCAGTCGCCACCCAGCAGTTCAGAATCACGAGCTGATCGCAGTGACGCAGAAACAGAGACAAACAGAGTTCATTTGATACGCATGCAAAGAAAATTAGGGTTTCCAGCTTCGGAGCCTAAAAATAGGCGTAAAAAGTCAAAATCTTCAAAATCCGGTGTAAACCACCGCGATCAACGTTCTTCAAGCTATCTGCTGGTGAAATTTCAAGTCAAACGGAACACTTACTATTTATAGTAAGTCAATTTGGAAACTGGCTAAAAATAGTAAATCAGCTGCATGCATCAGTGTCAGCCAGCAGGTCACGTGGTGAGGAGCGCCTCATTAAAATTTCAAATCAATCGGAGCAGTGGAGCTACCAGAAACAAGAGTTTACTATTTATAGTAAACTACCTTCAGAAACATGCTAAAAATAGCAGGTCAGCTAAAAGTGGCAGTGTCGACAGGACCATAAGGTTATGAGGATGCTACGTTTAAAATTTCAGGCCATTCCGAGCTTCAGAGGTGCAAAATTGAGAAGACTTACTATAAATAGCAGGGCACGTAAGCTGGCGAAAAAACGAGAAAATTTGTCTAAGTCTGGAACTTCATCCAGCAGGCATAAGGAAATGCACCCAGCTAGTAAGGAGGCATAAAAAAATTTTAAGTATGAGTTTATCCCCCCTGCCACCCCAAAATGCGCCCAGCTCAAGGCCTCACGTTGGAAAAATTTCTAAGTATAAGACTCATCCTCCTCCACTAGTAAAATGCGCCCAAGGCACAGTGAGTCAAAGAAAGTCAATAAATGTCATCCTCCACACATGCTAAAATGCGCCCTCAAGGAAAGCTGGAGCTCAAATTTTTTTTCTAAGTGAGAAGTTTATCCTCCTATGGTGAAATGCGCCCAAGTCACAAGCTGGTCAAGGAAGTCAACGATTCTTATCCTCCTCAAGGGCCAAAATGCGCCCAAATGCATGCAAGTGAAGACAAAAAAGTGGAAGCCGAAGAGTCACATGCCAAGGCGTTGGGGTTTCATTCTTCTCTCTCACACATGCGCCCATGCAAAGTCAAAGGAGTCAACAAGGTTTATCCTCCCCCCATGGCAAAATGCGCCCAAATGGGGCCACATGAGGACAAAAGTTGGAAGTTGAGGAGTCACTTGAGAAAAACGTTGGAACTTTCATCCTCCACCCCATGCAATATGCGCCCATCCTCTTCAACATAAGAAATGCGCCCATGTTTAGCAAGAAAGTCAAAGAGTCAAAGGAACTTTCATCCTCCTACATGCCTAGAATGCGCCCATCCTCTTCTGAGTGTTGAATGCGCCAAGATGTAAGGTGAGAATGGTGAAACAAAAGAGTTAAGGCGTTAAAAATAAAGGTGGTGAAATGTGCTAAGTGCGCCAAGGTGGTGGATGTTGGAAAATTTTCCTAAGGCGTGTAGAGTGTGAGAACAAGATGTTGGGCGTGGTTTTATCCTTCACACATGTTAATATGCGCCAAGGGTGGCAAAGTGAAATAAAGTATAAGAAGGGTGATGAAATATTCCTCTAAGGCGTTGGAAGTGGAGTCTTCTGGCAAGTGTAAAAGAGGAGAGGTTTAATATGCTAGGCGTGGTGAAATACAAGTTGTTGGCAAATATTACTAAGGCATTGAAGTTGCAAAGTGATAAAATTTCCTCTAAGGCATTGGAGCTCCAAAAATATTTTTCAAGTGTGAAGTTAAATACGAAGTGGTGGCTAGAAAATAAAATGTGCCAGGCATCTCTAGGAATAAAATTTTCTAAGTGAAGTTGGTATTTTCACAGGCAAAGTGGATCGAGCTGGATATAAAATTTTTAAGGCAAAATTTTCCCAAGAGATGATTTAAAAATTTTCTAAGGCACAAATATTTTCTTCCTTGGAAAAAACGCCTAAGTTTGATGAAGTGATAAAATCTTCTTTCTAAGGCACGAGCAGAGTTGTCAGAGATGAAGTCAGTGAATGCCAGCTACACAGGATTAATAAAATTTTCCAAGTTAGAGCAAAATTCTCAGAGGGGATCGAAGAACGAGAATAAATTTGATGAAAGAATATTCTCTAAGGTTCAAAATTCAAGAAAATTAAATGAACCCGTTCGTTGGGTACCCATGAATTCGACGCATTCTGGAGAAAATTTTCTTCTGGGTATCGAAGATTGCCGATGAGGAGTTGATTTTAAGGTCTTCCGCAGCTTGTCGAGGATTCTGGGATGAAGATTTTAAGTGGGCACCAGGTTGATGAGATGTCATAAGGGAATTTTGAAAATTTTCTAAGGCAAAAATGAAGAAAATGTGTTTTCAAGGTGAAATCCTCCAGGCGATGAATTTGAAAAGAACTGCCTAGGTGAATTTGCTTCAGTCCTCCGTGAAGATAGTTTACTTAAGCCAGAAATGAATAAAATCGAGGTTATCAGAGCTCCAGCAGGTGAAATGAATTTCTCAAAGATGAAGTTTATCTAAGGCATGAACTTGAACACAAAGTTGGCGATGAACGCTTGGAGATCAAAGCATGAAAATCAGGTAAGTGAGTTAAGTTTATATCATGAAGTATTCTAATACCCCTCTCCTTGCTTGTTTTGCAAGAGAAATGTTGAGGCCAGAGCACGATGACTTGAAGTGGAAGCACGATGAAGATGAGTTTCAATCTCGAAGGAGGAAAATTTGGTGGCCGGGTAACGATGACTTGAAGTGGAAGCACGATGAAGATGAGTTTCAATCTCGAAGGAGGAAAATTTGCAAGAAAATGGCTAAGTGTTAAGACTTAGTATAACTCAAAGTGACTAAGATGAAGACCCTTGGAAGCTTTCTAAGCCAAAGAACAACGTCAAGAAGAAGATCAAGAATAGTGTGAACGCATCTACAAACGGAATCTTCTAGAAGGATGATAATGGACATTATGGCGCATTTATTACCCCACTCTCCTTTGTGGCGGTTTTTAGGGCAATATTGTTTAGGGCTGAGGTGGCACGATTCTGGCCACTCTATTGATTGTAACCCTAGCCGTCTTTTGGGACTTGGCTAGCTATAAAAGGGGGTCCCCCCATTTTAATTCATTAGAATTATTAGAGACATTGGAATAGTAGACATTGAGAGAGCATTAGCATTAGAGATAGTAGTGCATTGTAGAGCATTTTTGCATAATTTGGAGAAGAAAGAAAGTTTTCCCTTTGAAAACTTTTGAGGAGATTGTTGTGTAACACATTTTATGATAATAGATCTTTTCATTGATGATGGAATTCGTCTTGTCATGAAATGCTAGCAAGGTTTCTTCTTCCTTTCGTATCCAAGTAGCTTAAATTCATGCAAGTAGTTTACTTTGGTGTGTGGTGTTTCATTGAGATAGCTTCGCTTTATTCCATACCACTAGCGGCTTGTTGATGATAAGTTCGCCTTGTGTGGTCAACTGGACATTATCTTGAGTTTAACTTTGGTTGTGATTTATATGCTTATATGCGTCGTTGTGATGGTGTATGCATGTTAAGTCATAATTTGAACATCTTTTGCTATTCCCTTGAAGATTGCACCGATTTTACTGAGGCTGTCCGACGGAGGCTAGGTGAAATCCGGTTGAAGTCTATTGAAACGAAGCTCCACATATCCTGCATTTAGAGTAGCACATAAACTTCTTAGGCCCTACACCCTTTTAAATTCAGTTCATTTCCGGTTAGAATTAGGAAACTTGCGCTCACCTGCCAAATCATTTGAATCACACGAAAGCCCTTAGTCTACTGTTTGTTGTTAGCCCGAACAATTGTGTAAGTCCCCTTGAAAATACCAGAATATCACATCAGCCAAACTTATTCCACTCAAGGAACCTTGGAGTTGAAAGCATGATCTTACTCGCAATCTTAGCATGCTGAATACTTTGTTCAAGAGAGGATAGAGCGTCCGTTGGGAGACTTTATTCTGTGTTGGTGCGGTCTCAAAAACCACGTCAACAGGTAGCATATCTGATAGCGTCCTCCTCTTCCATGGGACGCAATGTAAGGAAAGTATCCAGCTTACTGATCCAAGTCTGAGTTGTAACCTTACCGCTGTCATCAAGCATAGCTAATGTGAGCTTGTTTGTGGCGTGCTTCAGGTCACCATTTTGATGCCTAGGCCTCCTATCCGGCCTGTTACTATAATGCTCTCGCCTCTGTGTGATAAATCTGTCAAAAGTAATCCTCTCTCTGACCTTTGGGGTCAATAACTCCCACTCGTCGTTCGCTGCCATAAGAATATCAGCAAACACTGCCTCAGGCTCCTCATCTGCCATAGGCCCATCGGGCTCCTATCTCACAAAAGTCGGACGGGTAGGCCTATCTGCTGTCTGTGACACAGTCCTGGGTATCCTCCGTGAACCTGCATCACTCCTAGCCTCATCACGTCGTGGTGATGGTCTCCTAGGTGAACCAATCTTATTGGATTGCCATGGTCAACTGCTGCAATACATCAATTACCTGTTGTTGGCCTGTCCGAAGATCTCTGAGAGTATGTAAGACCTCTGCATCATCATTATCCCTAGGGTTTTGAGGAATCTTTGTTCTGTCAGCCATGGTACCTGGCTGCCTATTCAATCCCTGTTCCCTGTCAATCAAAGCTCTCCTACGAGTATAATATCTATGAGGCCTAACCTCTTGTGGCTGCATATGAGTCCCAAACCCTCAGGCTGGCAAGAAACCGCTCTGATACCACTATAGAAACCCCTATTCTCACTGTTTCTGAAAACTGCTTGTTTTTGCTTGTTTTGAGTGTTTTGATTTTTTTTGTGTTTTTTGCATAAACAGATGAAAATGCGATTTGAAAGAAATTGCTTGCAAAAATTAAATAAAATATTACAAAGCTAGAAATGATGGAATTAACTCAATATATTGGCGCCAGAATGTTTACAGATCTTCTATATTGAATACAATTAAGATCGGATCACATGCAAATTAAAAAGCAACAACATTTTTTGATGAAAACCTGGTTATTGCAGCAGCCTGAGATGCCCATGAAATGGTACGGCCATCATAGAAATCAGCTTCTCCCTCCGCCTGATGTTTGCACATGAAACCAGACGAATATGCGCCCCTATTGGTGAAGTCAGAATGCCCAAAAGAGAGGCGTTTTGCCCTATGTAAAAAGTATGGCCTTGTACTTGTAAGTACGGCCCAGCAGCAGCAAAGTACGGCTCACCAACAGCAATAATAAATCTGTACGGCCCTTGAATGATGTGTCCAGAGCTTGGAAAATGGACGCCTAAAAAGAACCCTTCCCGGAAGAGTCTCAAACCAAAAACCTGAAGATAACTCAAAGAGTGATGCTCTGTGATAACCTCTGGATGAAGCTATCTCTCTAACAAGCAATAGATCAGCTGATATTTCACAGCCTCTAAACTGCAGACACTGAAGATGGTTCGTTCTCCAATGCAGAATGAAAACTGGAACCTTAGGCTGTGTTCTCTGAAGAAGCACTTGGCAAAAATTCGATTTCATAACATAATGCTGTTTCTTCACAATGAAAAACCTTATATTCTCAAGAGGGTCGACTTTTCTCAAAAAAAAGCATCATTTAAATAAAGTTCGAATTCTTCTTTTAATTTTTCCAAAGTTTTGAACGCACTTTTAATTAGAAAATATAATTGAAAAGTGGCCCCTTCTTCATGTTGGTCGACCCCTTCTTTTAAGTCACTTAAGTTATAATATTTAATTATATTATAACTTTATAATATAAGCCTTTAATTAATTAATATTTATTTTAGCAAACAAATATTAATCTCTCTCAAAACAGGTCCAAATGACAAACCGTCTGAAGCCAGATGATAAGTGACTGAATCCGCATACGACCAAACCATACTGCTAAAAATAGCAGGGGTGCTCTGCTGAGTGTCTCCACTTACTAAAAATAGTAAGTCAAGCAAATGATGTCCGAACGACCCCGAACGAAAGCCAAATTGAATGATTCTGCCAACAGAAGCCAAGCCAAGCCTCAACCAGACCCTCTATCCACCCTATCAGCCTACGAGGGTCACATAATAGGCTAATCTCAAGCACTGAGAGATGTCAACTGGAAGGGGACATTACAAATTACAATAAATGAATACAATGCCAAGAGGACATGCCACACAAAGAATGCTCCCATCACCTACACAACCTACAAATTGGTACAGTAGAAATCATACTCAAAACTCACAACTCACAGATTGGAAGTCATTGCAAACATGAACAAATTCAGAAAAATGAATTCAGAAATATGTTCCTCTTTCCCTATTACATCACAATGTACTTCAAGAAAATTTGAACCCTCTCAGAAACATTTCCATCAAACATATAGGAAAACAGTTCCCCCAAATCTTGGCGGTTACCCAAACGGTTGCCAAATAGAGCAACAGTTTCTTGCCAGCTAATCGCCCACCTTGGAAACCAATGAATGTAAGTGCATTAATGATCAGGAATAATCATAATTACATTTTCCCATTAATACGATCTTTGATAGGCACCCAAACATTTCTTGCTCAGAATCTTGCCCCGTGGCAAGTTAGATTTATAATTGGTGCAATTCCCAAGAGCCAAATTAAATGACAAATCCATACTAGCACATGCTCACACGCACAAACTGTCAAGACGGAGAAACAACTTGAAAAATTAAATAAATCCTCGTCACATCAGCATTTAACTTACGCCACCTCATTGTCTTTTCAGTTGCCACGTCCCAATGAGATCCAACTCAAATATGCCTCTCCTAATTTCTATAAATTCGCTAGAAATAGCAATATTTAGTCAACCAAACGACATCCCGAAAATGGCGAGTGCACAGAGTGATGGTGCTTCGATGAATGACTTCATTGTGATTGAAGAAGTCGAGTGCAGCCCTTTCTTCAAACTGTTGTTGGACCAGTTGAGGGAGGTCTTCATCATTCAGAGCGAGGTGGAGGAAGAAGTATTGCGCAATATCTTGGGAGAGAGATTCTTGAACCAGGTTCACATGCATAATGTTGAGCTTTTGGAGCACTTCATCTACAACATAGTCCACACTTCTAGGCGACGTGATTGGGGAGTGAGAGTGGCAGAACGTCTGGTTCGTCCTAAATTCCTACATAGGGTGAATGTGGCTATTGGAGGACTCAGTCATTTTCCCATAATCGGACTCGTGGGAGACACTATCTGCATTGCAACTACAACCCAGCACGAGATTACGGAATAAGCAGTGACTCTTCTTCGCCCGAGGCTGGTGCAAAATGATATGGGGCTATTTGCCCAATTTCTGCAATCTCATGAGAACCTGCTTTCACCAACCCAAATTGAGCGTCTCCAGGAGGTGGTGGAGGGAATCCATGTGTTGATATTTGCCTTATGTACTTGAAAATGTTGTTCTAATAACCCCCAATTTTGTAATACGAATACCAAATTTTGTAAACACCAATTATATATAATACAATATAAACTTTTTGGTACTTTCGTGTTCTTTTCTTTCTGAGTATTTTTATGTTTCAATTGCATTTTCGTATCTAGCAATGGTATTCGTTTATGTTGGTTTTCCTACATATGGGCGCTCTATAGTTACACACCTCTAACTGACCATTGGTTTTTGCATTACTATCGCTCATTATGGTAGTTCTGAAAAGTCCACCGGAATCCACTGTAATTAGGAAAACCTGCACTTTTACCACCTTTGCCTTCTTGAGAATAGAGCCCTTAGAGTCAATGGAATAAGGAGTTCATGAAACCCTGGCAAGAACCGCCAATGGTTTCCAAACCTATCAAAAATTCCACCAATGCTTAAAATTCCTTCAACTTTCCATCGCCAACGGGCTTTTGGGAGGGTTACAAAACATTAAGTATGGACTGCCAACATTAAAACTTTAAGCCCTAAAACTCCACAAAGCATTTTGGTATTTCGGAGAGTTATAAAAACTTAATAACATGCCGCCAACATAAGATAATGAGTAAGTTTAAAGGGAAAGCGGCATAAGAGGGAGTTATGATAACCTGGGTGGTGCCTGCCAAGGTTAGTAAAACTTGGGCAAATACCGCCAATGACTTGATCTTAGCAAACTTTCGAGTAGGGGCGAAGATTTTAAAGGCAATGAGCGAAATCGAAGTAACAAGTCATAAACCACATTGACAACACTTAAATACCTGGAAATTCAGCAAGTCAAGTTAGCTGATCAGCTATCCCATTAACATGGAAATGACAACTTTGAAACTTGGCAAGTTGGGAGCATATGTTATGGGTGGTAATTTCCAAGGTCAATTTGGCATTGTATTTCCAAAAAGGTATTTGTCGTGTCAATTTTGTCCATAAAAGATGTATTTTGGATGTGTATGTGTTTCTTTGGGCAGTCGTGGGCAGGGTTCAGAGGGCGGTGATTATTCATTTTCTCTATCTCACAAATTTTATCCAAAACTTTTATCGAAACCTATGGGCCATGTAAGTTTAAAATCTCTTGAAATGGGAGAGCAAGTTCCTTTGTCTAATTTTCTTGTTGAGCCAAGGAAACAGAAAGGGATGGTCCTACATGTTGTTAGAGTCATGAGCTTCTTCAAGGTAAACATGGTGCCTTTCATGTGTGTTAGTGACTTTGTACATTGTTGTACGGAGAGCAGATGAAAATAGAACAGATTGACTCCATTTTCATAGACTCTTGTTATAGGTTTTTGTAAAAGCTAGAAACAGTACTTTTCACTTATATGGATTCTTGCTCTAAATTTAGAGGCTTAAGTGATCCCCAATTATAGCAGATTGGAATGATCTGCAAGTTTGTACTCTAGATTTTTTCATAACTGTAATTATTGCTTATCAAAATGCAGTATACCTATAAAGACAACTCATCTAGTGCATGTAATACTAGACTATATGCTTGTGGTTGGCTAGTTCCATTCTTCACTAATAATCTTTCCAAGTACAAAAGTCTCTGTAATCAACATCTACTCATTTAAAATTACCAGGATTGATTGTGAAAGTATTGATGGAAGACAGGAAAAAAAAAAAGAATATACCATAGTTATTGTTGACTATAACTGATGAATTGGAGGTTGAAAAGAGTTAATACCATTCACCTAATTGCGTTATTTTTGCTGAGGGGAATATTGTCCTCAATGCAGCTGGAACATTTCCTGAAAATGCTGGTAGAACTGCAAATGTCTCAAAGAATAAGAGGTCAAATAGTAAGCTCAAATATACTGGTTGAGATATTTTGGCTTGATGAGGTATAAGAATATCCACTACAAAATTTTGTATTTTTCTTGTAGAGACAATATAAGCCATATTCGTGTAAAAAAAATAAAGGAAAACATGAGTAGCTCAAAAAAATGTGTAATATGTTCAAGCAAAAAATTGCAGGAATGATGTATAGAATTATTTACAAGAAAATATCCTAAAGCACGTAGAAAATCATCCATATCATTTTTTAAAATTCCAGATCAATTTAAAATTTGGTGAGAATAGATGACAATGTTGTTGGTTCTTCTAGTCCTGCTTGGGCTTCATCAGCTTCTTGTTTATTTGAGGAGTCCTTACCTCACAGTGCTATTTATACTTGTAATATGCCTTATAAACTAGAACTTAACAACTTTAGTTTTACCTTCTCTTGCTTTGCTTACCTAAATTTTGTACCTTTTTATTTTGTTTCTTTTCATAACCTAGCCTTCTTTCACCCTAGTATTTCTCTTTTCTAACAGATTGTGCTTTTTAAGTCTCATCAACCTATTTTGGTCATATGCATATATTAATATAAGTTATTTGTTTCTTCCCTCAAATAAACAAGTTTTTATTACTTACAGCCCCAAAAAAATTGAGAGTAGTTTTTTTTTCAATTTGGGGGTTTTTGGCTACCATACTAGAAACAGAATAGCGAGATTTTAAAGGATCAATAATGATCTATATTATGCAATATACTGCAAAAAGAGGAATCAATCAGTCAATTAAGTGAAAACATGTTTGAAAAGTACAAATGATTCTGACATGTCAAACTCAAGACAAGTAAACAATGAAATGAATGACTTATTTATGTATATGTAGGAAAAAAGGATTTGCCAAACGCATGCTCTTCTACGATATAAGACAAACTGTTGATACAACATAGTGGCATACACAAATGAGCACAATATGCAATACACAGATGTAAGACTTCTTGTCAATAACCTTAAGTTATGTTTGTCAGAAACAAATCTGCTAATGCAAAAAGCATGGTAATTCAATGGAACTGCAATGATCATAGTTCTCATTATCAACATATCTATTAAATGTATGTTCTTGACCATTTGAAGAATGAATCAGTCATTGGCATGAGAATTGTAAACCATCGTCCGTGATTTATCTTGACCATTTGAAGAATGAATCAGTCATTGGCATGAGAATTGTAAACCATCGTCCGTGATTTATCTTGTCAATTATGTTGCTCCACAAGCATGCCACACCCAAGTACATGTAAGATTTTTAATTATGGCAGAACTTTGCCTCTTCCATAATTTCACAAGTATCCTTCTATAGCCAAAACTCCATGGTTATAATGATGTTGCTTTGCTCTTAGCGCACAAGCATAGAATACAACCCTCAAATGACTAGGACAATCTACTAACAGCATCTTAAATATTTAGCTAGATAGATGGTGTACTGAATCTGCATTGTGCAATAGCTATATTTGATTTTTCTCTCCATTAAACAATAAGAGTCCATATAACAGTAGTGACATTGACAAACACTTCAAATTTCAGACCACTTTGTGGGTGCTTGTGAGGATTGATTCCACAAAATTGTTCAAGATGCATTTGGATCTTTGAGGAAATATTTTAGCACTACTGCAAGCCATTTAGGGGCATATTCTATGTTGCCAGTTCAAGTTCAGGTTCGATGGTTGACCAATTTTTGTTTCCCTGGGTACACTTTTTTGCCTATAACAAGAACACTTTTGTGGCTGGGTTAAACTGATTTGGGTTTGTTGAGAGTTATTTTTTACATTTAACAAAAACACTTTTACTTCTAGAAAAATCAATGTTTTTTGAGTGTGTTAAGAACATTTTGTCACATAAAATGTAATAACACTTTTACTTTTGGAAAACAAAGTTATTTATTCCAGTCTCCTAGTTTCATTTGTGTTTACCTTAGGTCCATTAAAGCATATTTTCTTAATTTATAGGTCACTTCCACATAATACTTACCATTGTCATGCTTGTGTCTATTTAATTTATTTTCTTTATTGGGCACACAATGCAATTGTTTAATTTCACAAGTTGCTGACAAAGTGTTCGAATATATCTAGATGTTACATGCAGAATGTAAGGAAACTCTTCGCTTATTAAGACTTATCATATGTTCTTTTACACATTTGGGATTTGGGAGCATTGCTGAAAAGCGTGGAATTATATAAATAATTTCATTCTTTTTTATTCCTCTATTCTCTTAAGAAAATATTTTTATCCAAATTAGAAAGAATGTTCCTATATTTTAGTGAATAATTGAGCTAAATAAATTCTTTGTGGGGATTAAAGCTAATATTGTCTTGACAGTGCACAAGTACAAGAATAATCAGAATATTTATAAAAAACTCACCCCATAGTCATTGCCATACATAATGATTTATTTCAAATTTAGGTAACAAAGGAACACAATTTAATCATTATAGAACCCACCTCAAAATGGAGAAGGTTCAGTTGCTCATTTTATACCTTGCACTTAAATTGAGGAAGCTAACCTTACTGTTTCTGGACCTCAAATCGAAAGGTAGGTCACCATGCTCAATGCAATTTGGTGTTCTCATCTGTGTTGAGTTTTGTAGATTTGTGCAAATTATGTTATTTTTATTTGCACAATATAATCTAATTTGCACCTAATGTACAAAATTCAACACAGAATCAAGAACACAGCTAGTAATTGATATAGTGTCACTTGTCAAATAATAAATGTTAATGATAAATCAAAATGGTTTATATCATAGTAGCATTACTCAAAATCCAGATTGCCTCTGCAAAATGGAATTCAATTAACCGAGTTAATTGGGAAAATGTCAGGGATAAAACTTGTTTTTTAGAACCAGAGCAGAGTTCTGGAATCCATTTTTCATAACTTGACAACTTTAAACCAAGCTCCAAATTCTTCAAAAAATGTACTTTTAGGATTAACTAGGGGTTAGTTTTTTTTACAAGTTATCTGTACTTATAATTAAAAAATATGTTTTTTCATTTTAAAAACCTGTTTTTTTGCAGGGTCCTCCTGGGTTCACCCAGGTTCTCTCAGCCATTCCTGGGCCGAATCCAGCTTGGGATCAGAACTCAAACCTGACGGGTTCAGGTTCAGCAGGGGTACCTGCAGAACCCAATACCACAGGGCATATCCAAAGTCTCAAACTTAAATGCATGAACATGGTTGTTTTTGGTAGCCTTTTGTGATATGAAGAAGTCAATCCCAGATTTAGAAAAGTTGCATGGCATGTTTGTGAAGATAAATTGCAGGTCTGATTTCATGGCTAATTTCAGACAGCATATAAGGCTCTTTATATATCGTTTTGTTTGTCTATCTATGCAGGGAATTAAGGAAAGCAATTATTAGTCTCTGGTTTATGGATATGTGATGTAGAAAGGGCCACATCCATGAATAATTGATAGGTGGGAAATTGTTGTCAACTTCTGCTCCTTATTTTAGAATTGTGTTTCATTGCTCATTTTGGGAGACAGTGCTTGAACAGGTATGATTTTTTAAGAGTCAAGACACTGGCATTTACCATTCAGGTAGAAATTTGGAGACCTAAATGACAATTTTTTCAATTTTTTCACAATGGAGGCAAGATGTGTTGACAGAGCCTTAGCTGATGCTGCAGTAAATGTTTTCATCATATAACCTAAAAACCAGCTAAAAACATGATAGATCAGAAGACTTGTAAATGGTTGGAAGATGAACCTTTTTAATCGCAATTGTGTCCTTGCCTTGTGTGAAACATCAATCAAAATAAATAAAGATATCTATTTGCACCCTTTTATGCATTCATGACTTGGATTTAAATATGTTGAACCAACTTGTCTCCTACTTGATAATTATGTAGGTTGCAGTTAGAACTGCAACAAAATAAAGTGAAGAAAATTCTGTACAAAAAGTCTTGCATCTCAAGTATTGAGTAAAATTAAGGTCTTTTTATTAAAATTGACCAGGGTTGGGGATCAAAATACACTGTATTCTCATCAACATGCAATTCTGCCTGAGAAAATAAAAAACACTTTACTCACAGCAAAGGCTAAAATCAATCATAACCACTAGAAAACCTCACTCTGCAATATTCATACCAGGTGTCATGCCAAGCTCTCGCATTCGGAATAGTATCCGCTTTTGCAAAAGTAATTGCTGTTGAAGCCAGCTATGAGGTAGAGGACCTCCCCACCTATCATATCCAACTCTACATTATCAAGGACATTTTATACCCAGGGAAAATGCATGACCTTGAAAATAAAAAAATAATATAGAAAAGCTTTGCAAAAACAAGGTAATGTCATAAAGATTCTGTGTTAACCTCAGAAAATTCTAGCTAAGAATAATACCAAACATCACCAAATTTCTAATAGCAAAACTGATTTCCTAGAACACTGTCCATTTATAGCTGGAACTACTGGCTCTAAAAATTTTAAGGTTCAAATAACTCACCCATGTAAGTTTCCCATACGCGCCCATGCTAGAAATGATGGTCCTCCAAAGAACCCGTCCAAATCTGATTTGCTCAAATTGTATCTCTTTTGTCAAGGAAAAAAAAATGTCTTAGTAATGCAACTGGAAGAAGGAAAATTGTAAATCAATCCAATATCCCATCCACAAACTGTCAGATCTGTTGTCCCTGCTTTGATACATAAAACTTGTACAAATGCATAATACCAGACATGGTACATTGCATCCCAAAAAATTTATAAGGCATATCAACATTCTCACGGAAAACCTTCACAGCTTACCAACTTTTCATCATAGCTCAACTACCCCTATGCTTCCAGTATTCAAAATGCCAGTTAAACTTTCATAAGCACATAGGTGAAGTTGTTTGTCAAGACAAAGTTAGTATGAGGGATCAGAACAATCATTAGATTAAGGAATTATTACAGCCCCTGCAAATAAGAATGAGACAAATATTAATTTGACATAAACAATTAATAAATGTGGCAATTAATATATCTAAAAAGGAACCCATTCAAGGGGGATAAGACAAAAGCAAGGGTAGGCCAGAGTTAAGATGGCAGATGTTGGGAGAGGAGTTAAAACTATATTTCAATGGGGCCTCTAAAGGCAATCCAGGCCTGGCAGGAGCGGGTTATGTTTTAAGAAATAACAGGGCTGACTTTGTGATAGGTGGTTCAATATTCCTAGGAGAGCAAACTAATAACTTTGCAGAATGGGAAGCTTTATTGACTAGAGTGAAAGCCACTTATGGGAAAGGGTATAGAGAGGTGGAAATAGAAAGGGACTCTCAGATTGTTGTAAATGTAATCAAATCAAAGCCATTGTTGTAATTAGATTGAAAGCTATCTTCAAAGAAGTTCTAGTATGTAAATCAAAATTTCATCATCCTCAAATCTCACTGTGATAGGTTCCAGAATAAAGTTGCTGATTTTATGACAAACCATAGAGCAACGCAAAAGGAATTCACTATGATTGAGAGTACAGGTATGCTAGATTTGGATAACTTTGCCTCAATTATTGAAATGGATCAGCCACCCTAGGGCATTTATAACATGATGGGAAGTCATTATGAGGGATATGAATTTACAATTTGAGAGGAGGATTTGTTATGTTGATGAAGGCAGCTTGCCTCGGTACTTGGAAGGGTCATTGCAAAGTGCCTTGGAATTAATTTCTTGAGGTGTCATGAAAGGAAGAGGCATCATTAGCAAATTAATGCTTGTATGTTTGGTGGCTATTTTAGGTTGGTTGTGGAGGTAGGTGTTGATCTTCTATTGTCGGTCTATGTGGGCTTCTTTCTTTTGATGGTGCTAGGCGAACTGTCTAGGGACTATTACGAAATGAGCGACATGCACATAACACAATAACGCAATATGATATTATGAAAAAATAGATTGACTATTACAAAAGGAATCATTTCCTTATACAGATTTTGATAGATGTAAGCAATAATGAAAAACATGACACTTGTCCACAACCTAAAAGTTAATAATAACATAATAGCTAACCTTATTACCACTAAAGTCACCAAGGTGACTTTATTACAAAAGGTAAGCATTATATTCTAACACCCCCTCGTAAGGCTTACAATACTAAAAGCAAAACATACTAACAAAAGACAAAGCACGCCAATAGAAAATTAAAATATCATAACCAAACAAAACCATGCATTCATTAGTTGCTTCTCTTTGAAGACAATTCTTGCATCAAGTAGAACTCCATTAAGCTATCTCATATCCCTTACAAAGGTGTAGCTCTTGAGATGAATTTCCAAGTTCCTAGACTCCACATCCCGAATTACAAATTTCCCAAATTAATGTACAACCATCCATGTTGAGCTACATCCATAGTGTTCCAACAATTTGTTTCATGACCCTTGTAAGGGTATAATTACAAAGATCCAAAAATTCCCAAACTATCTATGAAGCCATCCATATTGAGCTTCATCTCACTAGATTCCTTCCAATCTTCAAAGTGTGAACTTCTTAAAGTAAAAACACTAACTATTACTCAATAAGGTCATCGCCATTGTTAGCATCTAAAAAATCTTCAACAATGGCTACAATAGCTACTTTTGATTTCTCTTTGAGCTTTCCCTTGAGAAAATCATTGGCTCAAATTCTATAGCTCCAAGTTGTGTGACCTTTGTTCTTGTAAAAACATTCAATATCTCCTGTCTTTATCTAATCTTCTATGATTGTTTCTTGAATATAATGCAATCTCAAGTTAAGGATCATCTTCTATGTCTCCTGCAATTGTTTTCTCTTTTCTTCAACTAAGAGAGCTGAAATCATATCTTCTAGAGTTTGAAAAGGCATCTAACTAAAAATAAAAAATGACATTGTTAAATTTTGAAGGAAGAATATATGACCAAATGGCTTTGGCATACTCATCATCAATTGTAGCATTGACTTCTGATGTTTGTCTAATTAGAGATCTCAAATTGCTTATGTGGCTAGACATAGTGACTCCATTAGACATCTTGCATCAAATAGATAAATCTTTAGAGAAACTTTGCATTTACCAATTTTGCTCCAAACAGTTTATTCAAATTTTCAAAATTTCCATAAATGATTTTTCTAGATCTACATGATGTAACTCAAAATCTGAGAAAGCAAGACCAATGATGGCTTTGGCTTTACCATCTTTGTTGTACCATTCCATTAATCTATTTAGATTTACAAGTGATTTTTCATTCCCATTTACTATTTCTCACAAGTTCTTGTTCATCAACTACATTTGACTTAGTTTCTAGTGTGCTAATTGAGGCCAAAATATTTTTCTAGTGGAATTCCCATCCTCAAAATTCAAAATAAAAGATCAAAAAAGTTTCCTTGTGAACTTGAGAAATTTTAAACCCTTATAAAATTTTCAAATTAAAAACAAATTTTTGAATGCAGATAAAAACACCCTCAATTGAAACTTTGATAGACAAGGCTCACAAATAGGGTTACAAAGAAGCAAACTACCACATGATTCTTCCATACGAACACAAAAAAAACATCCTTCAAATTCTACAAAAATACCACCACATTTTATGCCCCTATGCCCTAAAAACATGATGTAATGTCCCAAAATGGATTTTTTTAATTTTTCAAATATTTGTTGAAATGCATAAACCCTCACACTTTTTGATCACTAAGATCCTGACGTGGGCAAGCTGAGAGCATATGATGGTTGGGACACTATCATCTAGCGAAAAGCCACACAAATCTAAAATGAATGCAATGCTAAAATGAAGTTGATAACTAATGCCTTGGCAGCATAGCCATCTACACTTACAACTCTATTCTAGATTGCAGAAGTTGGAAGTCAAATAGTTAAACTAATGTCTTAGCAGCGTAGTCATCCAAACTTAAAAATCTAATTTGTACTAGCAGAAACCATCCAATTTATACAAATGAGCAATTAAGCATGAACTAGAATTTCACAAAATAAATCAAATTATAGCAGCAGCAGTCTTCCTCAAATCATCAACAAATAAGGCAATGTACTAACCAACAATAGGAAGAAACAATAATACCAAACTGTAGAAGATTTACACCAATTGGAAATATAAATAAAAACCAATTTTCTACCTATGAGTGACACCAAATCACTGCAAACTCCTTTGACACAAATAAACCCAAGAAATAATATTGCAATTGTTCGACACAATAAACTCCTCAATCAAATACAACCATTAAACATTCTGGTAATTCCTGGATGGAATTACTCAAATGGATAGGAGAGTTTTCGTCCTTGAATCCAGTTTTGCCAAAGGGTTTTTGTCCAAAAACAAAAAAGATGAACACAATTCAATCTCAAGAAATAGGGTTTATGATAGACTAGAATGCCTTCTCCTTTGCCCAAACCCTTCTTTAATAGGCACTTTTGAGGTAATAAAATATAGTTTTCTATTTTTACCTTTTCCCTTCAAAACATATTTCCAACGGTGACTAGAAAAATCTTTTAAAACAACATTACTTTAAGACCCCATTCCTAACGTCACTTTTTGTCCCTCTTTTTAAAATAACCCTTTTTTTATAATAAACATAAGTTGGCTTTTTATGAATATAACTTAAAGTTACTTTTTTAAACAACTTAAGTTAAATTATTAAATTATTTGAATTTCCCTTGCACCACCCCATTAGCCTACGAGAAATTAAATAATAGACTAAGGGTCTCCATTAGACTTCCACTTGAGGAGGGGACATGACAATCCTCCCTTCCCAAAATTGCCTACCCACAAGCAATTGTGAATTTGGATGTTCTAAAATCTACTTCCCTTCCCAAGTGGCATCCTCTGCTAGAAGATCCCTCCAATGGATCAAGTATTAGGAAATGCTCATGTTGCTCAACTTTTTTTCTTACATATCTATGATAGCTTGGGGTACTAAAATCAAGTTACCTTCGTCAGCAAGACAAGACAACTCTACTGAAGGTGTGATATGCTTACCAAGTGTCGTTTTGAGCCATGAAACATGAAACATATTATGAATTTTACTTTGTTCTAATTACTACAATTCATAAGCAACCTTTATGATCCTCCTCAAGATCTTGTAGAATCCATAGAAACGTAGCTTAAGCTTTTCAACTCCATTTCTCTTGAGGGAAGATTGCCTATAAGTCTACAACCTTAAGAAAGCCATATCACCAATTTCAAAAGTTCTTTCCAATCTATGTCAATCCACATACATTTTTTGTTGATTTTGTGTTTGTTGGAGATTTTCCTTTAATGCTTTCAAAATTTCTTGGCTTTGTTGAGCCAAGTCTTTTGCTCCTAGCACTTTGTTGTCAATGATAATCAAATCCATAAAAGATAAAGCATCATATCCATACAAATATTTGAAAGGAGGCATACAAATGGACATGATGTGTGGTGTTATAGCAATGCTCTCCAAGATAGAGCCATCTGATCTATACTCTCTGTTATCCTACCACATAGTTTCTCAAATAACCTTCAATCCATTTGGTAACGATTTCTCTATTCCCATCTATTTGAGGATGATAACTTATGCTAGGATTCAATTCTATTCTAGTTAGTTGGAAGAGATCCTATCAAAACAAACTAAGGAAACTATTGTCCCTATCACTCACTATGTTTTTGCACAAACCATGAAGTTTAAATATCTCTTTAGAAAACATATCAGCAACTTGTGGTGCCTTAAATGCTTAAACTATAGCAAAGAAGTGGGCTCATATTTGTGAATTTGTCAACTACAAAAATACAATCTTGACTAGTAATGAAATGGATAGAAATACTTTACCATTTTTGTTTCGGTATCAGTAAGGGTTGCAAAAATTCTACTAGAAAATTTTGCTTTAGTTTATTCTATCGGCAGGCTAAGCACTCTCTAAGATGCTTAGAGACATAATCCTTAAGTCCCTTACATGTGAACCTCTCACTAATTTGTCGTTATGTCTTGAAGTACCCTAGATGTCTTGCCAATGGTGTATCCTCAATTGCCTCAAGATATTATCCTTCATTTTTTACTCAAGGACAAGATAGACTCTATCCTTGTAGAGTGTGAGCTCATTCGCTGCCTTGAATCTATCATCTTGCAATTTTCCTTCCATGATATCAATAGCAAAGGCAATTTTTGAATATTCTACCAAAATATTAGCCTTCCAATCAGCTGAAATATTAATCATAGGTCATAAAGTGGATTTCCTCAACAAAGCATCTACTACTATGTTATATTTCCTTTTAACATATTCAATGTCAAAGTCATAAGCTGTAATGACCCCCTTCTAGTAGAAGCTTTAAACCTGAATCTTGCATTCAAAGTGTTCCTCAAAGAGTCATTAGAAACATTAGCGTTCAATAAGTTTCCATGATAAAATCCAATAGGATCCAAGATGATATAAATATTTCATTCTTGTCAAAGGACGATTCATTTCCTTCTTGTTACTCACTATGAATGATTCTTCTATAATATATTTCATAAGTACATTAGGGTAGATGTTAAACATCTTCTCAGATCCCATAGATGAATTCTATTATACCATTTAACGTCATAGCGAATGAATAGAGACATTATTACTTATAAATCTCAATAATTGCTGCAAGCATCATTATCGCATATAAACGTATATCTATATACATATATGTATGTCTATATATATATAAATATATAAATTATAATCATCATTAATTATCTATATATAATTATTTTATATATATAGATAACAATATACATAATAACAATCATATTAAACTCATATATATATTTATTTTATTTTATTTTATTTTATCTAAATATATTTTATTTTATATATAAATCAAAAATCATATTAAACAAACTTATAATAACTATGAGGATAATAAATATTAACAGCAAAATACATAATTATATTCCCTAATGGAACATACCACAGTCTGCAGAAACCATACGATAATCTTCTATAAATCATTCACTGGTTATTCAGAGTATACATATATGTTCTTCCCTTTATTCCTTCGCTCAGAATATATTCTTATATCCCTTCATCCATCGATCAGAATATATTTTTGATACTCCTTTTTCCTTCCCTTAAATATACATGTAGTCTTCTGCTGGACGTGACTGCTGCCCTAAACAATACCTATTTGGAATAGACGCATCACTTGCAATTCGTTGTTTTAAAGTATCTAAAGTTTGCTGATTTAGGAGGAGGCATCACTACCTTTGTGACCGATACCATAATAATTGTTGATTTTTGCTTATGTCAGATTAGTCTTGCTATTTTTATTGTTTACTTTGAGGATTGGGTTCACCGTATGGAAGTCTTAGTTTGCAATATTTCAAATTATGTTTATTTTTATTTATATATGCTCAACAATTATAATTGTAATATTGTTACTTGGTAATTATGAATATTTTAGATTATATTCATTTTATTATTTTATTTACTATTTTATTATATTCATTTAGTAATATGATTATAACCAAAAAAAGGCTTATTCAAAGCTTATGCTGATAAATATGTATTATCAAAATAATATTTTGATGTTATGCTTTTAATTTAATATTATGAAGGATAGTTATATCTTTAATTTATATTTATAATAATATTGTATTGATAATAATAAAATTGGCAATTATTTATATTTATTTATTTATGATATTTATTTTATTTGTTAATATTTATATTTTCGATATTTATATTGTTATTCAGTTTATTTATTCAATCATATTTCAACGTTAGGGTTGTGATTTCAGGGACATGACAGTCCTCCCCGCCCAAGATTGCTTGTCATCAAGCAATCACAATCCCAAACATTTTTCACTTCAATAGTCACAACTCCTCAACTCCGGAAGCAGTTAGGCAAACAAAATTTTAATTGATCTTTTAAGCATAAGACATCATGGAGTAATATTGTTTGAAGACATATCTAGAATGAGGCTAGCACCTGAAGCGTAAATACACGTATATGTCGAGATACTTGTGGATTACAAAGTATGTTCATAAGTACACATAAGTCACATAGTGTGAATGCACACAAGTCGCAAAATATACACATGAATATGCACATGAATACTAGTCCAGAGTATACACATGATCACACCTAAATCATAAAGTAAGCCACAAGGTATCCACCTGAAGGCACTTGAATACACATAAATTATAGTATGTACTTGGATATACTTGAATACACATAAATCACGTGGTATACACTTGAATGCATTTGAATACATAAGTCAAACTTGAATACACTTGAATTCATAAGTCATGAGCCACACTTAAGTACACATAGGGTATGAATCATAGTCATAATAATGTACACATAAGACGTGAAGCAATCACTCAAGGCATGGATCATACACATGAATACAAAAGGCAAGTGTCATAAACATCTATACACACAGGTCTTGAATTGCATTCAAATACACATGAGACATGAATCAAACACTGGTATACATGAGAAGAGTATTCATGGAGTAAACATGTTGAAAACGTTTAAGACATAAGCAAACATCTAAATATACAAAAGAAGTGAAGCATATCATGAACTCATGAAACATATATATGGAGTGTACGCATGGAGTATTTGCAAGACATTTGTTGTAAGTAGTAGTACATAACTTCACGGAGTCATGAAGTATACATATAAGCATGAATCCTTCACATGAGAACAGATGATTACTTATAGGTTATAGAAATACGTGCAAGACTTTGTAATACACGTTGGCAAGATCATATATAGGAATACACATGAGATATGTAGATCATAACACAAAGTACATACAGGCATTCAAACATGAGGTCACATATCAATTAAGAAGCAAATGAAGCATGAAGTATTCATATTAGCACACATGAAGCATACATATAGGAATTACACACATGGAGCAAGAAGCATTTAGTCATTACTTAAGACATGAATATGTAGAGCATTTAAATACACTCAAATTTACTTCTATGCATGGAATAAATGCATTGGATAAAAATACACATGAGATACATGAATCATGGGGCATGAATTTCATAAGACAATTAAGGACACTCAAGCATAACGCACGAAATGATCATACATAAAGAACATAGGCATAAGAATGCTCGTAGATACACTCGACAAATACAAATAAATACATATAAGGCATGAATTACGCAAACACAAAGTATACAAAAATGGAATAGTCATGTATTAGAGTACATCAGTAAGTAAGATGCTAAGCATGTCCATATATACCCTGAAACAAAAACACCATAAAATAGGTAAAGCATGAAGTATATGTGTGAGTAATACATGAAGTATATGCACGAGTGCATGAAGTCACAAAGTATACGTATGAATACATGTAAGTCATAAAGTATACACTTGAATACAAGTCACAACAAATACAATGTCATAGAGTATACACTTGAACACATGGTCATGAAGTATACACCTGAATTCAAGGTCACAAAGTATACAAATATGTCATAGAGTATACAAGTACATCTTGAATTCAAATACAAGTCATAGAGTATGCACTTAAATATCAATACAAAGTTATAGAGTATATACTCAAATACAATCACAAGTCATAGAGTATTCATTCAAATACAAGTACAATCATAGAGTATACACACAAATATAGATTCAATCATGAGTCATAAAGTATACACTCAAATACAAATACAATCGGCGAGTATACACTTAGATACAAATACAATCAGTGAGCATACACTTAAATACAGATACAATCACAAGTTATAGGGTATACAATCAATTACAAATACACTTGAATGGAGTATACCGTCAGACAATCGGGAAGGGGGATTCGGTGCATCCCATATTACACCGTGGACCTGTCCACCTTCCCAAGGTCATCGAGTATACACATGAATATGAAGCAAACACGCGAATACACGTAGTACACAAGCATTCACACGAAAATATGTTACGAAGCATTCATACACATAAATTATCTCAAAGTATATACTTGAACACTTGCTAAACTTATTGGTCTTCTCGATCATAGGTATGGTCAAATAGGATGGTTGCAATTCGTACACCCTTAGAGGTGTTCCCTCCAAGCCCAAGAGCAGCTACACAGGCCCCCTTGGCCCAACAATGGAAGACACGCAGTCATCCATGTGGGTGGACTACCTGGAAGGGCCTCTAGCACCTGCTATCCCTTCTACACCTCCTATTTCCCCATCTCCTACTATGATGGAGAGTTCCTCAAGTTTGATCAACCATGCAATCAATTGGAGGAAGGATTTCCATAGGAGGCCCTTAGAGCACTCCATTTTCAGCCCAAGACCCCCGCAAGGGGCGCTGCCCCTTAACCCCGCTGGGGGCGTTGCCCCCAAATGTAGAAACCCTAGTTTCCCCCTGACACTGCTTCTAACTAAGTTTTAAGTTTTTCTGAAGGTTTTTGGTTTTTTTGCAAATTTTGTGTTTTTGATGGAATAGATGAAAGGTACGATTTTTGCAATAAATTGAAATAAATTCAATAAAAATAAAATAGCTCTGGAATTGAAAGAATATGGATGCCAGTATCTTTATTTGGTCTTCTCTACTGACTACAATAATACCTAGATACATGCAATAATCAAAACAATGAATTTTCAATATTTAAAGAACCTGGTATTGGCTGCTACTGAAGTACAGAAATGTACGGCTGAGGTAAATGAAGTCCTTTTCCTTCTGATTGATGAAGCCAGATGCCTCCAGCAATCCCAGCGCCTAAGATGATGCCAACTAGAAACCCCAATCAAAGGCGTTTCTTTTTATTTGATGAGTACGGCCAAAGGACAGAGGTACGGCCCTGACAGCAGGTACGGCCTGTCAGAATCTGCAATAAATGTTGTACGGCTTCCTCCCAAATCACTGTCTGAAGCTCTGTAAATGGTGCGCCAAGTTGTATGATGGTTTCTGAATGAAAGAATATGACTGAAGCTCTGCAAATGAATTTACTCTGAAGATCAATGATTTCCTCTGTGTGAGAAAACCTCTGCTGGCAATAGATCAAGTGATATTTCACACTCTCTGAATTGCTTTCCGCTGGAGATGGCTCGTTCCCCAAGGAAGTCGAGTTCAAACCCTAAAGTCTGTGCTCAGATCAATGTTGATCAGTTTCAATTCTCAATAATCTCATAATGGCTCAAAACCCAAGGCAAAATCCTCTTAAGGCTGAAAAGTGCGATTTCCTTAAGAATAGGGTTTTGATAAAATATTCACATTTTAATATTTTAATATTTCAATAATCTCCCGCTGAATATTTTAATATAAATCAAATGTCAAACTGGCCCCCTTTAATGATGGCGCACCCCTCAAGGCAAATCACTTAAGTTATAATTTTAAATTATAACTTTATATTATAATCCTTAATTAATTAATATTTAATCAATGTAATTAAATATTAATATTTCTCCCGTTACTTATCCGTTTCCTGTTTCGTCTGATGCTGACGAACTCTGAAGTGATTCCGGATGCCGCCAAAGCCATA
>VDFB02368207.1:65240-132649 GCA_007258455.2 Sequoia sempervirens | reverse complement strand
CTGACACTGCTTCTGACTGAGTTTTAAGTTTTTCTGAAGGTTTTTGGTTTTTTTGCAAATTTTGTGTTTTTGATGCAATAGATGAAAGGTACGATTTTTGCAATAAATTGAAATAAATTCAATAAAAATAAAATAGCTCTGGAATTGAAAGAATATGGATGCCAGTATCTTTATTTGGTCTTCTCTACTGATTACAATAATACCCAGATACATGCAATAATCAAAACAATGAATTTTCAATATTTAAAGAACCTGGTATTGCTGCTACAGAAGTACAGATTGGTACGGCTGAGGTAAATGAAGTCCTTTTCCTTCTGATTGATGATGCCAGATGCCTCCAGCAATCCCAGCGCCTAAGATGATGCCAACTGGAAACCCCAATCAAAGGCGTTTCTTTTTATTTGATGAGTACGGCCAAAGGACAGAGGTACGGCCCTGACAGCAGGTACGGCCTGTCAGAATCTGCAATAAATGCTGTACGGCTTCCTCCAAAATCAATGTCTGAAGCTCTGTAAATGGTGCGCCAAGTTGTATGATGGTTTCTGAATGAAAGAATATGACTGAAGCTCTGCAAATGAATTTACTCTGAAGATCAATGATTTCCTCTGTGTGAGAAAACCTCTGCTGGCAATAGATCAAGTGATATTTCACACTCTCTGAATTGCTTTCCGCTGGAGATGGCTCGTTCCCCAAGGAAGTCGAGTTCAAACCCTAAAGTCTGTGCTCAGATCAATTTGATCAGTTTCAATTAATCAATAATGGCTCAAAACCTCAAAACCCAAGGCAAAATCCTCTTAAGGCTGAAAAGTGCGATTTCCTTAAGAATAGGGTTTTGATAAAATATTCACATTTTAATATTTTAATATTTCAATAATCTCCCGCTGAATATTTTAATATAAATCAAATGTCAAACTAGCCCCCTTTAATGATGGCGCACCCCTCAAGGCAAATCACTTAAGTTATAATTTTAAATTATAACTTTATATTATAATCATTAATTAATTAATATTTAATCAATGTAATTAAATATTAATATTTCTCCCGTTACTTATCCGTTTCCTATTCTGTCTGATGCTGACGAACTCTGAAGTGATTCTGGATGCCGCCAAAGCCATACTGCTAAAAATAGCAGGGGTCCCACACTGCCTGCCAGGAACTGCTAAAAATAGCAATTCTGCAAAAAGCCTCCGATTGAGCCAAAACGAAAGACCACTGATCAATCTCTGCAAACTGAAGCTGAGCCAAGCTCCGAAGTGACCCTCTATCCAAACAATCAGCCTACGAGGGTCGTGTGATAGGCCAATCCTGTCCTCTGAGAGATGTCACTGAGAAGGGGACATGACACCAAACCCCCGCAATGGGCATTGCCCTTGACCCCATTGGGGGCGCTGCCCCCAAACCCCTACGAGGGGCACTGCCCCTTGACCCCACTAGAGGCACTATGCCTACACCCCCACAAAGGGCACTGCCCCTCAACTCCATTAGGGAAATTTCCCTAATACTTGATATTATGGCTACCGCATCACCCATGACCTATCTTAGACACATTCGTAGGAAGGATGCAGGCTCCTTTGAGCCATAGACTTCTACTTATTGTTTTGAATCTTTTGATATTTCATATTTGTTTGGAATATTTGATGTCATGGATTTCATATTCGATGATTTTTGTATACATTTGAGTCTTTGACTATATATCTAAGTGTGCTATTTCCTTGAGCAACTCAACTACAATTTGTGTTTATACTTATATGATCGATGTATACTTGTGTTATTGACGAGGACCTTGATTGGGTTGACCGGGCAAATAGAGAGGTTGAGGCTATAGCCATGGCAGAGGAGGAGGCTAAAGCATAAGCAAACACATCCACAACTAATGTTGGTGAGGGTGGCATGGAGTCACAAGCAGAGACTATGGTTGTAGTTGCTACATCATCTAGGACCCATCTTAGATGCCTTCGTAGGAAGGATGCAAACTCCTTTGAGCCATAGACTTGTAGTTATTGTTTTGATATTTCATATTTGTTTAGAACATTTGATGTCATGGATTTCATATTCCATGAGTTTTGTATACATTTGACTATGTTTATATATCTAAGTGTGCTATTTCCTTCAGTAGCTCAGCTACAATTTGTGTACTTTATGCTTATGTGATCGATGTATACTTTGTATGTGATCAAATTTGCTTCTATTTAATGATGTTATTGTGTCTTTAAGGTTTATTCAATAAAGGGTGCTTGAAATAAGTTTTAAATCCTTAAAAATCTCTAAATTTCTAGGGTTTTTTCATTTTGCCGAGTCTGTGCCGAGTCTGCGCCGAGTCCAGGCGTCGAGTCCTGAGTCCCGAGTCGAGTCACCCTAGCCAAGTCCGAGCCAAGTCCGAGTCTCGTTACTATGGTATTGAGTACTTCTTATTCTAAAGCAGTGAAATGTATTTGCTACATAGGAGAAGACAAACTGGACGAGGAAGGTTTTATGGGCTGCTCTTTTCAGTAATGCCTCTAATCCAACAGAGATGTAATAGGCTAGTGGCCTTTTTACGGGAGGTTCTATGAGTAAGATGTCAGCATTGCAGTGTGGAAGCAATTACAAACTGAATTTTGAAGGAGTGACTAATGGACCTGAACTTAATTATGGACCTTTGAAAAGGTTAGTTGCAAAGAGAACCTTAGTGAGCTGATTGGAAAAGGAAGAAGTGCAAATGCTGAGAATGGAGGCATATTAGCTATATGCCTTCCAATTCAAAAGAATGGGCAGAGAATTTCCCTTGAATGCTCTTAAACCAAATACATATAACCTTCCTGCAAAGTTAAAAGTTTGGGTCTGTGTGCAGTCTTATTTTCATGCAAATTGAATTCTACATTCATCGTTGTCCACATGAGCAGAAGAAAGACTCAGACATTGCAAGCATTGCCAGATCGGGTTATTTTGAAACAACAAGACCTACAAATTCTGGGACGGGATTAGAATTGAAGACCTGTAATTTCTGAGAGTGTAACAACAAACAAGGTACTGAGTAGAACAGATTCTGTTGCCTGCATTCTGCTTTCTTATAAAGCTTAGGGGTTTAAGTTTTTCACAATAGGAAACCAGCAAATTTGTTGCAACAAGATCATTGATACCTATGTACAGCTAAGCTATCAAAACTTTGTAAATATTATCCAACATATAACATTCTCAAAATCCATGTTAGTGTGTTTCCTTATAGCAAGTTGTTTAGTATGTCATGTCTTCATTATCGTGCAAATTAGTTGTTACTCACTTGCCAACTATCAGGTAACCAATTACTATATGTTAAAAGAAAAACAAAATTTTATCAGACTTCACCAGTAAGTCGAAGTAACATTTGAGAAATTTTACCTGAAAAACCTTTTGCCAAATTGTTTCTTGTCCTGTAAATGCTAAAGGAAGATTAACCCCTTGAAGAGCCATCCAATCTATTTCCTTCTCCCATCTTTCCCAATCCCACCAAACATAGGAATCTAAATAAGCAGAAAAGTACAAGGTTAGGAAGAAAGTGACAAATGGAAAAAATATAAAATCAACAATAGAGTTTAATCAATATCTCTTTACCGGGCCATTAAAAAAATATTCCTTTCCATTCATTTTGATTTTAATTTACAGAGTCTACAGCAAAACACAAATAAATGTGTAAGGAAATATTCAGGAAGATAACCTTTAGGAACATCGAAACATTTGGTCTCTCATAAATTTGTTGTCTAGGTCAGCACCCAAAACCTTCCCATGATACATAATACACATTTTGAGAAAATATTGGAGCGTATTATGTGCAAAGGCAAACAACTATGCAAAATCCTTATAGATGTAACCAATTAATTGAAAACTATCCAAATTTAATTATACTGTAAGACAAGAACTAAAAAGAATTCAATTGTTTGCAAGGCCCTAGAATTCTATTTCTTTTGACAGGTAAAAAATTTATATTAATTTTTCACTAACCAGTTAAATAGACATATAATTATGATTCTTCTAGGAAGTTGCTACTAATGTTGAATAATATAAAGGTGGAGAATCAAAGTGAACAAATTGTATAAATGCACATTGTTGTACCCAAAATAAATTTTTTGGCATTCTGTATAAATTGAGCTAAATCTTGTTAAAATGCCATGTAAAGTTTGTTTTAGGTCAAACCAATCATTGAATCTTGGTGGGTTTCTGTCAAGGAACACGTGCAAAATTCTGAAAATTTGAAAATTAGGGTTTTACGCCCCTATTTTCAGGGAAACCCCCGAAAATAGGACCTTCCCAGAAATGATTGAAAATGATTTTGATAGGATTAAAAGGCTTCATGATCACATCGGTCAAGTCAGAATCATCAAAAGGCAGGTTTTACTCTAGTGGGTCTATTTCTATTTTTCAGGAACAAAGTTAGGAGCTCCACAACCATTAATGGCAGATTGGCCAGTACCAGGTGCTGAAAGCTAAGCTTCAAAAGCTTCAACAAAGAAACCATGGCGAAAATGCTTGAAAAGATGCTATGCGACGAAGGGGACTTTCAAAAATGAAAAATGCTGAAAATTGACTAAGTCTGGAGAATGCACGCCTTGCTACCAAGAGGAGGCTATGCAGTCAAATGCCTTAGTCATTTTTCCAAACACCCATACACGATGAACGTGAGACATGAAGAATGGTGATCTTCAACGGAGGAGATTTCTGAAACTGAAAAAGGTCAAAATTTGACTAACTCTGCAAACGCTACGAAGGAGAGGCAAGTTCACATGCTGAAAAGAGCCTTTTTCAAGCTGGGGCGCCCATGATCTTTAAAGGTCAAATGCAGTCTGCAAGATCTTACAAGGTAGTCATCCTCGGCGTTTGCTTGCTGGCACGACAACGAAACAAACAGATAAATCTTCCGAGGAGTGGATCATAAACAACTACGGATGAAGTGAAAAGAGGCGGTTAAAGAAATATCAGGAAACCACTGTCGAAGGCGAAAATCAAAGAAAAAGAGCCTTTTCAAAAGAAAGGCGCCCTTCTTTTTGGACCTCCAGATGCTGATAAACGACCAAAGGCCTCCCAAAACAATCTTCTCAGCCTAGGTAGATCTCAGCAACGCAACTGCAAGCACAGTCATCCGATGAGGCAGTCAACAAATAATCAGAATCAAACTAGGCAACTTTTTCAGATGGAAATAATCTTGCTAAAGGACAAAAGCGCCCTTTTCAAGGAGGGGCGCCCTTGAATAAAGGAACCCTAAAATGAAATCCAAGTTTTCTGAAGTTAGTCATCTTTGGCAGAACAGAGCTAGCTACCTGATGAGATATCAAGCGAAATCATCTGACTCTCCGATCAATGAGAAATCCAGATCAAAGCGCGAGAGGTCATTTCAAAAGGTTGAAGAACGAAGTCTGAAAATTCACCAAGGCATTAGCAAAAGAGCCCTTTCTTGGAAAAGGCGCGCTTTCTTTTGAAGCTTTAAACTCAGTTTTTTGCCATCATGTCTCCCAGGCACTTCTCTTCAAGTTGGATCCAGCTCAACAATGAATGTGTCGGCAATATCACAGGATCAACAGATCAGGCCAGATTCAAGATCAAACCGAGGTCATTCAAGAGAGAAAATAACAAAAACTTGCAAAATTGAAAAAGGACGCCTAGAAGTCAAAGGTCAAGTTGTTGACTAAATTCAAGATATTTTGAGTTAAACTTGGCTAAAACACTCCACGATCAGTGGAAATCACCTTTTTGAACTTCAGATCAAGCCAAAACCAATTTTGATCATGAGTTAAGTTCCCAAACTTGTGGATCTAAGGCTTGAGTCTATGTAATCAAGGTATAGGCATCCTACTTCATTATTTCATTGCAAGTTAAAAGATTAAGAACAGCCATAAGCTCTCAAGGATGCCATTGACAGATCTGGACAAAGTTTTCATCCGTTCTTCAATATTTCTTGCAGATCTGAAGCAGAAGAGGATTGCTAATTTGAGGTTGGATTCAAAGACAGATTTTCTCAGGAAATCAGATAAAAACTTCCAATCCATCTTCTGTCTACTTCCTCTCTTCTTGTCTTAGGTTTTCTTGCATGTCACACAAAGCAACAGGCTACATCAGATCTAATCAACTGGGTAGATTCAGCATAATTTTCCAGTAAAACCCATCTCGTCAGATTTTCCAGAATCAACAAACTTGCTGCCCCTATTTTTGGGGGTTTTTCCAAAAAAGTTTTAGAATCAAAATTCTAAGGAACTGGGCTTGTTCAACATTGAAGCACGAACAAAACCCATGTGCCAGACTTTTTCCGGAAAAATACTTCTCGGAAGGGCGCTATTTTCAGGGGTTTTTCAGAAGTTATCTGAACACATCCGTGTTTACAGTCAATAGGCGAGTTCTTCACAGAATGACAATTTGGCATCCTTGGGCTCCAATTGAACAACCAGACCTTGCACCAGTAACTCTCCAACCAGATCTTACACACATTGCTGGAGAGCAAACGGACATCATCAGTAGTCTGCAGATCTTTATCTTTGAAAAGAATACATCTCCCGCTCAGTGGAGAGCCGCAGCAATTACTCTGGACTAAGAAGAAAGAAAGGCTGATCTTGCAGCAGAAAGACCAATATTACCATCTCCCGCATGGCAGTAACACCTTGCCTTGCCAGCTGCGAAGAGGTTATTCCAAGCACGGAGCCGCCAAAGTTACCAAGAGAAATAGCTTGCACAAGAAGAGATGTCGTGTCATCAAAGCATTGACTATCCAAAAACGGAAGAAGTCAACACATGGATCAAGGAGTTGTTGATCAGAAATGGTGAAGTGTGAAAAGACACCTAGGAAGGACGTCCTACCTTCCAATTGGCATTTATGATACTTGAAGTTGACTTGATGCCTCATTCCAAGTCAACTCAAGAAGGCATTAAATGTAGTTGGAGTTAACTTGATGCCCCTTTCCAAGTTAACTCCATATTCCTTAAATCATGCATTGTCAGATCCCATTGATTAAGGATGTCTAATTGGCTTCCATGATTTGTGGATCTTAGATCTCCACTAAATGTGGATGTCTATTTTTGGAGGGATACTTTCATTAAAGTTCACCTTTAGTTTACTTTCAGTCAACTGAAGTAGTTTCCAGTTGACTCTTTGTTTACTTTCAATTAACTCAAGTAGTTTTCCAGCTTAACTGCTTGTTCCCCTTTTTAGGAATAAATCTTGCTAATTGATTGGCAAAAATTGTTAACTCAAGGAGATTTTGGGGTTGCCCACTCCTTTGAGTTCTATAAATAAGAGCCTTGGGCTCATTGTTTGTTTAACTTTTACTTGCTATGCAAAATTGCTGCGCCATTGTTGCCAACAGCTTTGAAAGCGGATATTTGTTCACTCTTGGATAAGAGTTCGTTGGTCGATCGTAATTGTGCATGATTTCGTGCCTTTGCTTTCCCAACCTTTGTAATTCGTTGATGAAGCTTTGAAGGAGAATATCAGAAGGCGCTTGCATTTTGGTCAATCTTTTTGAGTTGTGTCCACGTCTTGTATCTAATAGCTCGTTGTTTCATTTCCCTCCTTGGATAGGAGTCCCTCCTCCTTGGATATTTGTTGTTAACAAGTTATCATTCGTTGTTGTTTAATGTATTGACTTCCAAGCTACACTTTGGATAGGAGTCCCTCCTCCTTAGCAAGCTCGCTGGCCAAGGCATCGTAAAATTGTTGTTTCTCGTAAACTATTTCCTAGCCCATACCTCGGATAGGAGTTCCTCCTCCTTGGCAGCTCTCAGATCTAGTTTACCGTAAAGAGTGTTTGCTTGTACCAACCTTATCTCGGTGTATACCCGAGAGTTCAAAGCCTCGGTCATATTCTCAGGAGACGGCGAATTTAGGTGATCCAACCAACCCATTCCCGCTCCTTTACCCTCATGCTATGTTTACCTTGAAGGTATTGGATAGATAGAAGCTAGATTAGTCGTAGTTAAGATCTGCAGAAACCAGAGAAAAAGCTTAGCTACGGCGCATTGTGTTTGTGCACCCTTGTGTCCTACCGCTGAAGCATAAAAAGATAGGAACTTTAGTTTATATTTCGCTTCCTTACGCATTGCTCCCAGCAAAGAGGGACTTCTCCTCTTTAAATAACGAAGAAGTGTTGCAAAACATTTGAAATAGCTGAACGTTTACAATCAGCACTCCAGAGGTGCTAATTTAAACGCCAACACACATTTTGTTCCTTAAATAGCAAAGCTTAAGTAAAATTGTAATATAATACACAACCTTATTCGGTATCTCTAATCACACTCTCTAGGTCGATGGGGTCAATAATTCCTACATCCACACTTTTATCCTCTTTCTTGAGGATATAACTCATCTACCTCAGCATTAGATTATCTTCCAGCCATTCCAAGTATTTCTCTTTCTTTATTTTGCATTTTGGAAAATCATTTTGATATTTAGTTGGTTCGGATATATTCTTTTTATTACAAAAACAGCACACAAAAAGTTAACCAAGATTGCATAAAAATCTATTACGAAATAAGGAGCAAAAGCCTCCTTATATAGGATTGCAAATATCTTATCCACAAAGGATAAGGATGACAAATATCTTGTCTACAAAGAATACAGATGACAACTCACAGGATAAGATTGACAACTCATAAAGCAAAAAGGTAAATCTTATACACAGAGGATAAGGATGACAAATATTTTATCCACAAAGGAAACATATCTATGTAACCCGGCGACACGTACTTGGAAAAATTAGGGGAGTCCTCGGTCGGAAATGTTTTGGGGACGTGGGGACACCTCGGAAACGTCCCCGTGCCATCCCCAAAATCTGCCCAAAATTGAAAACATTTCTGGTACGCTCAGAAAAACATAGGAAATGCCAAGGGACAGCTAGCCATCCCCTATGGCCCAACAACATTTCTATTCATTAAGAAAAAAAAACACAAAATTAATAAAAAATAAAGGGGTGTTGGGGCCCACAAGGCAAATGATGTTGATTCTGAAGATACTAAACAGGTTGATGATGAGGAGGCACATGATGCATTGCTTGGGGTTCCATTGCATAAGGATGACAGCGTCTCATAATGGCAATGACTTAAGACTCCGATTTTGATGTAGTATTAGGGGATGCTGATTAGGGAGTCGAGACAACTGCATGTTTCTATATTTTTGTCATTTTGTAGTTGAAACTTGCAGCCTTTGGGCAATTTGATGTATTTTTTATACAATATATATGCACATTGTCAATGAATGCGATTAATTTTGTTAAAACTTCATTTGTTTGTTGCTTTCTATGAAATGAAAATATCAATTGAACTCAAATATTATGTGTTAACTGTTAAGGTTCTATGATGTATATGATGATTGCCTTATCATATGAATATTTGAAATTTTCTATATTTTTTAAATTTTCCCTATTTTTTAATAGTCGTCCCTTGCCATCCCCTAAAAATGACCTCCCTCCCATCTTCGTCCCCAAAACGCATCTCCCAGCCCTTGCCATCCCCGTCTTGAAAACTTGCGTTAACATAGAAATATATCTAAAGTCAACATGACTTTATTAAAGAAGATTCCTAAAGTCTATCCTAAAAGCTAATTGACCATTACAATATAAAACAACTTTAATACCATCCCTTAATGGTCATTCTACTAACTACACCAAGGTTATCTCAAAATTTTACAAATTTGTTAGGACCCAAAGGCTTGGTAAGTATGTCTGCAGTTTGATCTTTAGAAGGACAAAACTGCAACATTACTGATCCATCCTCTACAAGTTGCCTGATGAAATGACAATGAAGCTCCATATGTTTGGTACACTCGTGGAAGACTAGACTCTTGGCAAGCTTTAGCACCCCTTCATTGTCACAAAACAAGGGTGAAGGCCCTCCTTGAGACATTTTCATGTTTAAAGCATCCTTTGAAGCCATACTGCCTCACATGCTACTTTGATGGCTCCCCAATACTCTACTTTTGTCAAGGAAAGAGCTACTGCCTATTGCTTCTTACTAATCCATGTGACTGCACCCGTACCAAGACAAAAAACATATCCAGAAGTGGATTTCCTATCATCAACAAAACTTGCCCAATCTGAATCTGTAAACCCAACCAGCCTAGGATCTTTGCTTTTGCAATACAAAATGCCAAAGTCAAGTGTCCCTTTCACATATCTCAGTACCCATTTTGTTGCAACCCAATGTTCTACCTTTGGGGTTGTCATAAAGTGGGAAATGTAACTCACAACATAGCTCAAATCAAGTCTAGCGGTCGTAAGATAGATAAGGTTGCCCACTAGTTGTCTGAATGTTGATTCATTGATCACCTTTGAGTCAGTTTTGGCTGAAAGCTTCAACCCTTTTTCCATAGGTGTAGATGATATTTTGCAAACTGTCATTCTGAACTTGTCTAACAAACTCTTGGCATATTTAGATTGAGAAATAAAAATACCACCAACTGTCTGTCAAACCTCTACACCTAGGCAATAATGTAGGAGGCCTAAGTCTATCATGTCAAAAGCTTTACACAAGTTACATTTGATTTCTTCAATAAAATGTGCCTCACTACCTGTAATGATGATTTCATCTACATAAATGACTAGAAGGTTGATTTCATTTCCAATGCTTTTGATGTATAAATTTGGATCTGAAAGACTTCGTTGGAATCCCTGTTGACCCAAATACCTATCAATCTTTATGTACCATGCTCTACATGCTTGCTTTAGGCCATAAAAAGCCTAAGTCAATCTACATACCTAATGCTCCTTTCTTGCAACCTCAAAAACCTTGAGGTTGTGTCATGTACACTTCTTCCTCTAAGTCACCATTGAGGAAGGCACTCTTCACGTCCATTTGGTGGACTTTCCAACCAAATTGTGTTGCCATGGCTAGAACTAACCGGATGGTGCTCATCTTTGTTGTAGGAGCAAAGGTTTCCTCATAATCAATACCTTCTCTCTATGAGGGCTCTTTAGCCACCAATTGTGCTTTGTACTTGTCAAGTGTACCATCAACTTTGTACTTGAGTTTGTACACCCATTTGCAGCCAATGGGTTTCTTCATGCAAGACTAGGTCGAAAAACTGAGATCTGGGTTTTGTAGACTAGGTCGCTCTGAACAGACCCTGATCTTCAGACTTCGAAAATTTTGAGTTTTTGACCCTCATGCAAACTCCCAATTTGGCCTTTTTTGACAATTTTGACAAGACTTTTAACCATTTCTTCAAAATGCCTAAGTGTAGCAAAAATTTTAATTTGGGGTACAACATAATATCAATCTGTACTAAGTACCTGATCCTAGTTGCATGCTTGCATCTTGCTGCAAACAGGAATCTTGAACCAGCTTGGCCACAACCACATTTTCCCAAGAACCATGAACCATTACTTCCTTTGCCACAGCATGCTCCTTCTTGGCAGCAGACCACACAACAGAACTCAAATGGAGTACAAACTTCGAAAAATAACACAACCTCCCACCTTCAAGGCTGTAGAAGAGTCTCCTCTCAAAGCTTCCTCCATGCAGAAAATATCTAGATGTTTTAATTTCACCAAAAGCATGTAGCTTCAAGAATTTTTCCTAGCGTAAGCTTGCTTAGAAGTTGATTGGAGAATATCTCAAAGCATTGATGGTTCTAATTTCACTAAAATCATGTAGCTTCAAGAATCTTTTCCAGGGTAAGCTTAATTAATTGTTGATTGGAGGATATCGCAAAGCAATTATTATCCATCATGGATCTTTGTGATGTCCCTTACCTAGTTGGTTCTAAGGTTGTTGGATGATAAAGGATTTGAGACTCTATTCCCACACCAAGGGTCCTTTGCAATTGTAAAACCTTGAAATAATACCTGCATCACCATTTGTATACATGTCCACATTCGTATATGTTAGCTTTACTATCTAGTATCCAAAAATCAGACATAACAATACTTGCAGATTGTTATAAAAACACAGTCACTCAGTCCATCAGGAAAGGGGAATCCTTAAGGGGCCTAAGGCCTACCACCTTCTATTTCCCAACCCTTGTCTCGGGCCTGTAGGGCAGAATGCCTAGGTGGAACCCCCACCCCTCCATGACCCAATCCTTGCTTTGGGCTTGTGGGGCAGAATGCCCAACCCTTGCTTTGGCCCTGTGGAGCGGAAAACTGGGTGGGGTTTTTAAACAAACCACTTAAGTCATGATTCACCTCTCCTAGCAGGATTACAGGCATAATTCAGACAATTGATATTGCAGTCATCATATATGCAGTCATTAGTAGCTCATTTGTATCTATACATATTATGCAATAAGAGTATTCAATATGATCAGACAGTTCATTGAGTCCTAACACGAAGGTAAATCAGAATACAGAACTGAATTAAGCAATATTCATATCTACATGTTCATTATGTTCCTTTGCAATTCAATACATCCTACAGGTCCAATATTAGTTCGATACAAATGTAACTTGCGAAAATCAAATATAGATGCAGATTAATCATCATTAAAACCATATCTATAGAAGGTAAACCATTTGGCCTATGATCAGTCAAGGACTACACAGTCCGCCTAAATACACTGCTGATTTCCAATATAGTGAAGTTTGTTTCCAGATTTGATATCAAGAAGGCATGGTTCTAACACATCAAAAGCAATTGTGTGCATTACATGAATAAAGTCTATTGATTATATTTAATAATACACAGATCGGCTGGGCAAATAAGGTTCATGCAGCATGGTTATGTCAGATTGAAGATAACTAAACATTGAAGCTAAGTGAGTAGTCTCACCTGTTTTGCTGTGTCTCTCCATCTGTTCTGATTCCTTATTCTTTGTTCTTGTCCCTCTCTTTCTATTATTTTTTGTATCTCTACAAAGAAATGAAGTGATATGTCTCTTGAAGAGAGATGTCTATTTTCAAGAGACGTCACCCTAGTTAGTGACTACTTTTAGACTAATTGTTTCCTGTAATTGATGTTGTATTTGTTTTATTTATTTCACCTAAATATAATCGCCGTTCCCTATTCCTGCCTCTCAATCATGACCTATGTCTCCCCTATTTATATCTCTATTCTGGGCCAAAAGGCATAGCTTTTTTATTGCATCGTTTTGATAAGGACATGTCTCTTTGTTACTCGCTAATGTTCTTCTAATGGCTTGTTTGGAGTAATTAATTACTATCGTCCCTGGCTAGAGATCATCGATCTTCTATGCGAATTGCTCAAATAGGCAACCTTTTACGTCTCCTTGTCTTATCTTCGGTAGCCTTAGCCTGGATGTTATAACGATGATTTAGCCACGCGACTTGGTACCATACTGCGGTGATGAGAGCATTGGTGATCCTGTGTGAGCATCGTCCCACATCAACCTGGAGGATTTCTTCACACCGTGTAAGTATCGTCCCAAGGCCAGCAATATCGAGACTATTAGCACGTTATTATCATACACTCTACAGGCCGATAGGAGAGCAAGACGACAATTGTGAAATGCTAGGATGATGAATTACGGCAACTCAAGCTACACTTCTCCTCGGAGCCTCTTTGAGTTTAACGGCTTCTTGATTTCGACAAGTGATGATTGATATTCCTGTCTCTGCCTATTGTGTAACGCCCATTATTAACGGCTCTTGCTTTATTCGTTACTCCTTCCAAGAGGCATCTCCTTTATTATTCTTTGCTTCCTATGACGAATTAAAATCTTATATTCCTTCGACTCTCTCAATAAGTGATTCCCGGCTTCCCAAAACCGTCGCTCCAGCATTCAATTTGTTCTGCTCCCATATGTATCATCGCAACATGATGTCTAAAAAAATATCGGCTTCTTCCAATAAACATCAGCTCTGAACAAACTCTCCAAATAGAGGCGTCTCTGTTGAACTTTAATTTCTGTATTCAAAGTCCCATGTCACCTTTGTTCAATTCTTCAGTGCTGTATGAGGAAGATTTGATTGCTTAAACAAGAGAATTTCATCCATTCACGAACTCCCCATCACCAACCAATCCTCAGAGGAAATTCCCATAACTCATAATGTTTCCGTTTGATCCTCTTTGTGTATGCCCAAGTCCTCCCCATTAGCCATAATAGAATATTCTTCAGAAAATGGTATGGCTTGCAATATTTTGAGAGCTACTCATGAGTCCTTTAAATTTCTGTAAATATTGTTTTATGTTTTGTGCTCCATATCACATTTATATATATTTTTAATATTTATTTTATTATTTAAATGGCTAATATTCATATTCTAATATTTATGGTGTATATATAATAATCATAATTATCTTTGATCATTATAATGGAATTTTTATTTTAAGTTTTTAGTTTATATTAATTCTGATATCTATTATAGAATAGGTATAATTTTTAAACTGTTAATATCTATCTTATAATCTTTATAATGTTATAATTATAATATTGTCTTTGACAATTGTAATTATGTTGTACCCAAAACCAAAATTTTTGCTTCATCAAGGCATTTTGTTTAAAAGAGTCTAAATCTTGCTAAAATGATGTAAAATACAGTTTTTGGGCAATATCAAGCATGGAGTTTTTGTGAATATTTTGTCAGTCAAAGTCAGTTTTATTGATCATAACCTGAATCAAAGACTCAGAATGGAGCATTTCACGATGGAGGAGCATCTCACGACAGCATTTCACGTTGCACATGGTCATTTCACGGAGCAGACGTTTCTTCATTGCTCTGCAGGCTTCGTAATGAATATCTCAATTCAGTCTCAACATCATCCGGTCACACGGAAATCAATGTCAAAGATGGCCAGTCGTAACTTTGTTGTCAGCTATAAAATAGGAAGTTAATAAAAGGTGCAATATCTTCAACAAATGGACGCCTATGAGCTCAGATGATGACTTTTTGGAATTAGTGAAGTCTAACAGTGAATCCTAAAGCTTCGTTTGAATTGGCAATTGAAGTTAGATAATTTTTAATATTTATTTTGCATTAAATGGCAAATTTCTATAATTGGTGCCTTTGCAAATTGCATAATGAATATTTTATTATTCAAACTTCGAGTCAGTGGCAGTGAAACTGAAAGGGGTCCAATTAGAAGGAGTCTATTTCAGTCAGGGTTTTTGATCTTGCAGTTCATAAGATGGTGCGAATTTTCTTTATTTAAGTAAATTCGCCATCTTCATTTATTATTCACCAAGCTTCAAAAGAAATTCGTATTTTTAAAGAGAAATCCATGTTTTCAAACAAAATTCGTTTTTCTTCAAGGCAAAGGCGTGTTTTTCAAGAAAAATTCATATTTCTTCAAAGCAAAGATGTATCTTCAAGGCAAATTCGTAATTCTCAAGTAAAGGCGAATTTTAGCAAGCAAAGGTGAATTCTTTATCTATTTGCAAAGGCGATTTCTCCAATCACATTCTTTTGCAGGTTAAAAGTTCACTTTTTCAGCAATTTGAAGAATTCAAGGGCGATTTTCATTGAAGAAGAGCATATAAAAAACGTGTTTTTCTTCCTTGATTCTCAAATTTCTCTCAAAATCCAATTCGCATGTTCCTGAAATTGGCAAATTTGACAAGTCTGAGCATCTAGATCATTTCTATATAGCTTCCTCAAATTAAAATCGTGCGTTTGATTTTTCAGGAATTTTTTTAACTCCAGAGCATTCGTTCTCGAATTTCTAATTTTCTCAACTAAAAACTCTTTGCATGGTCGAGTTGAAGTTAGATTTTCGCATTTCTGACGTTCTGGGTTGTCTTAGAATCTTTTTCTGGACAAAACCCATATCTCATAATTTTTCGTGAAAATTGCTCTTCAAAAGGCTATTTTTAGCCTCAGCAAGCTATTTTTAGCTTTCCAGAAATCTTGTCAAAATATAGCCGTGTTCACAGTCAACAGGCGAGTTTTTCAGAGTGCAGCTCATGTAGACTGAATTTAAGACCAAATCGGTCTTAATTTGCGATTTCATTAGAAAAGTTGAGACCTATTTGTATCAAGTGCTTTCAGAGGGTTAACAGGCATAGTTACACAAATCCATATGGTTGCATGCCTCGTATGGCCGATTGTCTTCCAAAGCCGGTTTAGAGGGTTGATACCGTTGGAATTTTGCGTGTACAGCAAGTTCGTTTGCATTTCTCACAAACAGAGTGTGCAAAGTCAAATCTCGCAGTTTCATCATGCAAAAGCGTTAGAGACATCAAGCTGCAGAAGAGATAGTGGCCATCACTTCAGTTACGGAGCCGCCAAAGTTACTAGTTAGTGACATGCTAGTTTGAGTGTGCAAAGATTGCCACGTTTGCTCAAAGTTGCTGACAAACAGTGAATTGTGACGACCTTTAGATGCTGATGCAGTCAATAACCTTGTGGAGGGGTTACTTGCTCGAGATCACAATCAGTAGACTTTAGTTCCTACCTCTCAGAATAGACTTTATACACAGGAGTTAACTTGGCGTTACCCTTTCAAGTTAACTCATTATTTCATCACATGCATATCTATTCTGAGATTAGCTTTATTTACTTGGAGTTTCATTTAGGGTTTTCGTTAACTAATGGTAGTCTTCCAGTTAACTCGCTTTCAATAAGGACGTGCATGCTTGCACAATTGTCCATTTTTAGATTAGATGTTTCGATTAACTGATGGTAGTTTTCCAATTAATTGTATAGTTTGCTTTATTAGGGCTTAACAATAAATCTTGCATGCATTGCAAGACTGTAGTTGACTCAAGGTGATTTTAGGGTTCCCTACACCTTTGATGTCTATAAATAAGAGCTTTTGCTCATTTGTACATAACTTTTGCACGAGAGAGAAATATATGCTGTGCCTACCTTGCCCTCAATATTGCTCTTTTTCTATCTGTTCATGCGTTTTTACTATCATGATGAATTGTTATGCCACATAGGGTTTCATGCAATTATAATGGTGAATTATTTCCTTAGTTAGATCAAATCTATTTTGTGTTCAATAAACTTGTTCAGATTGAGATGAAAGTTGTGCCACCTTGCCTTCAAGTAGAGAATCTGCACTTGGTTATCGTGTGTTGTTGTGAACAATAAACTTATTCGGATTGAGCTGATAGTCGTGCCACCTTGCCTTCAAGTTGAGAATCCGTACTTAGTTTATCGTGTGATGTTGTTTCCAATAAACTTGTCTAGATTGAGCTGATAGATGTGCCACCTTGCCTTCAAGTTGAGAATCTATACTTGTTTATCGTCAAATAGTCAAACCTTGCTCCGTTTCCTCATGCTCTGTTTTCTTGAGGAAACTAGATAGATTTTAAGTAATTAAGCCTAGTTGTAGTTAGTAGTCTGCGAAACCAGAAAATACTAAGCTGCAACGTATATAGTTTTCGAGAAAGCCTTGTACCTCTACAGCTGAAACAAAAAGACAGGATTTAGTTTAGTATACTTTCCTTTTCAAAGCATTTTTGTCAAGCACAATGAGGGAGCTTCCCTTCCTAATTTGAAGAGCACTCATTGCGTAGTGTGCATAGCTGTCTGTACCAACTCTTACTCCAGAGGTGCTAGTTGTTACGCCAACAAATTATATCGAATGATTAACCTTCTTAAAGCTAATTTGTTAATTTTTAATGTCATGATTCCGGGAACATGACAATCTCTTACAACATGCCTTAAATATACCAAGCCTTATGCTTCAAAGGTGATTGTCTATAGAAGACCCACAGTACTTAGCCCAACAAAGGAGATAATACATGTCTCCAAATAATTCAGTATAAATTTAAATATGCATGTACACAGTAATAAACTTCAGAGAGTAAATAATGCATCTCGTAAGTTTATGCACATATTAACATTTACCCTAAACATAAATTGGTTGCATCTATCACATTAGAAGCCTCTAGTTCTACAAATTCTCCAAATAATGTAAACTCTAAATGTAGTCTTACAAACAGGTTGGTTACAATCAATTTTCACTCTTGTAATTTTCTAGAAACAGTACATCTAAAATTTAAATTTATCCAAAACCAAGAAACCAAGGAAAGCAGCAGAAACCTGGCAAATGCATATAATCAAACTGAAATATGAATCATAACACCTTTCTTAGAAATTTGGTACTTACAACTCGAAGTAACCACATTTTGGTAATAGTTCCATGAAGTTGCCCGTTGAACCCTGATGCCACCTGTCTGAACAGGTGGCAATGACCCTGGTTGAGGAACTGAAGCCAACTGAACACCACCAGTCTTCTGCCATGATATATGAGCTCCACACCAATATTTCAAATACCAATGAAGGCCAGCAGAAATCTCTACTGCGGTTGATCCTTCAATGCTGATTAGAAGAATGTTACAATCAGCAAGAATTTAATGGTCATAATTTCATAAAGACCGGATAACCCAAATAATTAGTTTAATAGCATTTATAGAGACATACTTCAAAACAAAACAGCATTTCACCAGAATTCACAAAAAATTAAATAGTACATCGAATGCAAGCAAATATTAAAACATAAATCCTCAACTCCCAAGCTTGTGAAGCCTAATCTATGTTCAGATAGAAGAGTACTTTAAATTGATGATAGTTTCTGTTCAAGATACTTCCAAATCATCTATTAAGCTAAGAGTTGCTAGATGCTATCATTTAAAGTTTCTACTTTTAACTGTTTGTCATCCAGACTATTTGTGGCAGCAAACTATAGGGAAAAACGTATCCCATAATTTATACAGTGAGTACAAAGCACAATTGCTTAAAAATAATGAAAATATACAACCCATTTCTGTTGCAAAGTAATTGTTGGAAATGTTAAAAGTATTGCCTCAACTGTGAGTACTAATTCTAGGAAAAAAATTGAAGAGGATGTGGCAATATGCTACTGGTTAATGAAGATGCACCTCAAGTTCTTGTTGCTTCCTTACGTTCACAATCAGAAAAGAATTCTAAACAGATCTTGACAGTAAGGCAAATGAAAAGGCATCTCTAACAGTGGTCATTTATGCATATTTCCAAATCATCACTAATGCTCATTAGCAACTAAAATGGCTGAAGAACCAACGGTCCTGATGAATATTTGAAGCATGCATAAAAAAATGTCTAATGGTAGAAAACGATCTAAATTGGAAACGACACACAGAATATGTGGCTTATTTGACAACAAATACCATCCTTAGTGAAGCCATAACAAGAACATGAATTGTACAAATGTAAAATTTATCATGTTGTTACCTTGCGCTAAATTTAACTTGTAGACAATGTCAGATATTAGATATTTTATTAGTTTTCAATGCCTTGCATTCAATAGATGGAAATAAATAATACACCTTCATATATGAGTTAGTAGAAACATCAAGGACTAATTTTATGCAGCCCATTCTCATTTGGGCAATAAGATGATTATTTTTTAAATTCAAAAAGCAACAAAAATATGATGGTGAAGTACATGATCAGGGATCACATTAATGAATAAAAATAAGTCAAAAACGCTTTGGACTTCAGAGATAACTTTGCATTGCAATCATCTCATTTCAGGTCAGAAGAAGAAACATATCAATGTATATAGCTAATAACAAAGGAACAAAGCAATAAGTTCATAAGAGTCATCTTCTGCAATGATGATGTACTTATGAGGCTTTTTAGCTTTTTACTAGTAGTGATTATAATGGCTGTCCTCGGCCAATGTACCTACTCAATGGAGTTTGGTATTTATGCAGGTTGAATGTATCGGACTCAATATGGATTTCCCATCAATGCCTATCATAGTTTAGGCTTAAAATGTACATCATGAAAATTATGAATGAAGATTCTATTTCCCTAATTTGATTCTGTATGATGAGATGATTCTATATTAGAGTATGTTCCATTGAATGTTTCTGTTTGTTTCATATTGTTTCTTGTTATTGAGCATGGCATCTACATTTCTAGCATTATAGGTAATCAAAATCTCACCCGTCTGTACATGTGAATCATAGTCTATGGAAACCTCATCTATTCACAATTATTATTAATTGTCTATTGTATTGTGATTAACAGCTAAAATTGGAAAATATCAAGAATAGAAAATAGACAAACTAAAATTCAATGGGATTTGAAGCCAACTTGAGCAAAGCCTACCTGTGAATCATAGTTCAGAAACTTCATCTATTAATAGTCATCTATCATATTGTGTTGAAAAACTATACTTGGAAAAATATCAAAAATAGAAAATAAAGTATGGGATTTGAAACAGACATGAGCAAAGCCTACAAAAAGAAGGAACAGTTGGTGACAGACCTCAATTTGGTTTGGGACAAGGATGTGAACAGCTTTGCCCTCGTGGCTTCTAAAGCACATGGACTGCCTTCATCAAAGTTGCCAATAACTTGGTGTGGGACAAAGGTATCAAGTGAATGCATACTCACCTAAAGACCTATCTCATTTGTCACTATCTCATTTTGAAGAGGCAGTGCAAGAATCAATTTGAAGAGGCAATTATGAACTTTGAGTTCAAAATGTATAGAAATTAGCTTATACCCATTGAGAAGAGTTGTTCTCAAGAGATTGTCGACAATGGATGAGAGGGATCAATAAAGAAGACTATTAAAGACAGAGATGACAAAGGAACTAGTGATCCTGACATTGCATAAACTTGGAAGAGAGTGAGGATTGATGCCTCTACAGTGGCAAATAACAAAGAAGCAAAGGATTGGATTGTCAAGGAGAAATTCCACAATGGAGAAGAAACAATGATTTGGAGGAAGGAGAACTACAATAATGGTGGGGGAGTTGTCGAGGACAAAAATAATTATACCAGAAGTGGGAGGACTGTGCTGGGAGATGAATGAAGAGCAGAACTTATTGGTTGGGAGGGGCTCAATGGAGGTGAGGAAAAAAACAAGAGTGAAAAAGATCAAGCATAAAACTGCTATCAAGACCATGCTATGTGCGAGCAAGCACTAGTATGATCCATTTGATTCTACTAGAGGTGATAGATTGTGTAGGCCAGAAGGCAAAAGGAGGCTAGGCATTGGATATTGAAAATGGTAATAGAGCATACAAAACTTAAACTTACACAAAAACTACAACATGATTCATAGATAAATATGCAAAGTTTATTATGATGATATCATAGGATAATTTTAAATTGACATGCATTGGCTTATACAGCTTGTGTTTTCCCATACAAAACTTCTCCACCCAACTAACTACCACATAACTAACTATTTTATTTTTTTAATTTTTTTCTATACTAAAAATTATTTATTATATTTCATTACCTAATCTATATTTACTATAATAAGATGTATTATTCCAACACTTCCCTCACATCAGAACCAAAAAAAACCACATATTTGTCAAAAGCTTCTCTTTAAAAACAATTCTAGGACCAAGTAGAACTCCATCAAGCTGCCTCATAACCCTCACAAAGTTGTAGCTCCCAAGCTAAATTCCTGAGTTCCCAAATTCCACCTTCCCAAACTCCCGAATTACAAATCTCTTAAATTATTGGACAACCATCCATGTTGGGCTACATCCATGGTCCTCCATCAAGTTGTCTCACTACTCTCCTAAGGGTATAATTACCAAGATCCACAAACTCCCGAACAATTTGTGCAGCCATCCATACTAAGTTTCATGTACACTAGATCCCTTCTTGTCTTCAAAGAGTGAACTTCCATACTCAACTATCCATAATTGCAAAACTATCAATTGGTAATGTCTCCTATTGGGATATTCCTAGATTTTGCCCTAAAAGCACAATTAGAATCCAAAATAAGAAATTTAATATGTATTAGATTTTAAATTTACCAATTGAAATGCCCTTTATAAGATATGAATCCCAGTTTAGGTCCTGCACACAATATGTAATGTCCCCTGTTGAGGGAGTACCTAATTTTTCCCAAAATTAACAAATCCAATAATACAATTTATTTACAAGAGTATTCTTTCACTAAATTACACAATAGCAATTGAATTTAGGAAAATAATCATCAAACAAAATAACATGCACACTATAGCCAACCATACTAGGAACCTAAGGGGAAAACCACAATAGGGCTCCAGGAGACTGTCCTTCCAACTAAGCCCAAGAGCGCCAAACAACCAACCAAGTCAATCCGACCCCTTGTCCCACAAGCAATCCAACTCAATGGGTGGTCTACTTAATTGAGGGACCTCATACTCCTGCATCTCCCTATTATGTTTTCCTTGTCAATTCCTAATATAAATTATTATAAGAATCTATTATCCATATTTATAATAAAGGAAGAATCATAATTTCTTAAATGGATTAATAATTGCTGCAAGCATCAACCAGCACGAGTAGCGTGGTTGGCTTGAAGCTGTGGGATGGCTCCTCATGGTCTCGGGTTCAACTCACTCTTGGGCTTAAATGGGGGTAGTGGTTGCCAGCTCCATATGTTAGTTTTAGGATCAGAAATGCAATAAGCAAAAAAACTCACACATAGAACAATGAACATAATATTTTACCCTGGGAAAACCATCATACTCAAGGGAGAAAAACCCAACAAATAATATTCTCTTATAAATCAAAATAAGTGCAGAATTTACACACAGAATCAGGCCCTAGAATAGGCCGAGTCTCATACAATAAGAAATGACACTTCTCCTAGTATCGAATTGTGATGAGCCCAACTGGCTTGTAAGAGACCGGGTGTCTCTCAGCCCAAACCCTTAACTGGAAATGCTGATTTTTGACTGTTTTGTGTTTTTTTGTGTTTTTGATGGTTTTTTGACAATAAACAATAAACTGCGATTTTGCTCTAGAATGCTTTAAAAATTCATAAAAAATAAATGAACAAATATGCATCAATATTGCTCAGAAGGTAAAGGCGCATGTATTTATTGCTTCCCAGAACTCATCTAACAAATGAAATCGATCTCAGAAGAACAAAACAATATTTTATTTGAAAAGAACCTGAAGACTTGCAGGTGCCAGAAAACAATGATGAATGGTACGGCTGAATGGAAGATCAATCTCTAGACTTTGAAAGCGATGCAGACGCTCTAGATACCTTAGGCGCACTAGATCCAATCAAGAGAAGACAATAACAGAAGGCGTATTTCTCTAAGATGAAATGTACGGCTTTTGCTAGTACAAACAGTACGGCCCAGCAGCAGCAATCAATATGGTACGGCTGCAATAAATGAAGTGCCAGATCTCTGCAATGTAATCTCTGTTAAGTCGCCTCAAACCACTGATGAGTAAACTCTGCAAAACCCTGCCTGAATCGAATCAATAAGCTCAACTACAACCTCTGTATGAAGTCACCGAGTTTGACAATCTTCAACCGGTATTCCACAGCCTCAGTATGCCAAATCTTGAAGAGGTATCGTTCTTCAAAATCACTTGTATGCTGAAACCCTAGGTTTTGCAAACTTCAATGCTCAGAGCAAAATAAGACAAATTGAATAATCAAGACATAAGAGTTCAATTTGTCTTTAGCAGTGAATATAGACCCTTCTTGAAAAATTCGACCCCAGCATTCTTTTTATAATCATCATTTAAATAATGATTAAATTCGCCCTTTTGACTTAGGAGAAATATAATTAATAACTGGTGCCCCCATCATTAATGAATAAATACTTATTCATTATATTAATTATTTCACTTTACTATAAAGTATTAAAATATACTTTATAATACGCCATTATAATTAATATTTAAATACATTAATAAAGTGACTTTATAATATAAAGTAAAAATATTAATTATTTAATAAATCATTAAATACTCCGTTATCTCTCCATCTGACCATCAAACTGATGAACTGGGTCGACTCTGAGCTAAGCTGCTGAACCAGGTGCCCTGCCCAAAATAGCAGCTTCCGCCTGTCTGACTTTCTAAAAATAGCAAGTCTTTGAAAAACCACTCTGAAGGATTTTGCGAAGGCCCAACCTGAAACAACTGCAAGAGGAAAGCTCCTAAACACTGGGTAACTGCCTCAAGTGATCCTCTGCACACATCTATCAGCCTACGAGGATCGAAATAATAGGCTAACCACATATCCAGCTGCGCTGACTAGGAAGGGGACATCACATGGCTCCTCTTCAAACCCTTGTTGTTTTGATGATCTTTTGGTGTTTTTTTAAGTTTTTTAAGAAAAGTTTCTAGAGAGAAATAGAAGGGGCGCAACATATAAAAGCTCATAAAACCAGAAACTAAGCTAATATTGACCAAGTTTAAATGCAAATAGTATTAAATAACCATTACAATAAGATTGCATATGATAGACATACCTGAAGCCTCCAGATTATTTAATTAAGAAAGTATCCACGTTTGCCAGCCGGAAATGGTGAAAACTGATAGAAACGATGCCTAGGCTACAGATTGTACTTCTCCCCAACAGAAACTGCACACAAACTGCTGTGAAGGATAGGTGCCAAGAATGAAACATTGTCTCAAGCCAGAAGGAAGGCGTTTTTGCCAAGTTCACACGCCTAGCTCAAGAGGCACGTTTTCCAAGCCTCGAAAGTACAGCCTTGCAAGAGAGATGATGATAAGCGCTGGAAACCACTGGAAATCTGAAGGATAACACCTCTGATGAAGAAGCCCTCTTCTACCTCTGAAGAAGAATCAAACTATACAGAAAAACTTGATAAAAGCACTGTAGAATTCCTGAAGTGAAGCTCTCATGGTTGCAATCATTCAATTGATCTTTCACAGTCTCACAATCACAAATCTGTGAAGAATTGTCGCTCTCCAGAGATAAAATTCCTGAAACCCTTGTCTCAGAGAAAACCAAGCTCAGCAAAGCCAAGAGAAAATATCAAATGATCAAAGATGAGTTCGATTTTTCCTTTGCTTGCATATAAAGCCAAAAGGCACACATCCCAAGAAAATGATGCCACTTTCTCATTAAAATACATTTAAATGTATTTTATTACTTTTCAATAGTCAAGTGAATAAATAAATGGCGCCCCTTTTGATAAAGTGTTTTATATTTCACTTAAATAAATTTAATTGATTCCTTATTATAAAATCAAGTTGACTTTATAATATTCCGTCAAATAAAGTAAAACACTTTAATACACTGAAATATTAATATCTCGCTCATAACTCAATGTATTGACGTGTCATCAGAAGCTGTCAAATCCCGAACTGCCAAGGCATGCTGTGAGCCAATCACTGAACACCAAGGACAGAAACAACAAAACCCACCAACAAGGCCACTGACCCTCTAACCAAATCCTGTTAGCCTACAAGGGTCCAAGAGATAGGCTAACTCAATTGCTCCTGAAAACTGACTAGAGTGGGGACATCACACGAATCCTGAATGCACTAAATGATAACACTTCTTCAGAAATCGGATCTGTTGCTTAGAAAGCAAACTGTTGTTGGAAGGTGCGAATTGGAATTGAATGAAATTGATGATCAAATGAGAGGACTCTATCCTCTTTAAATACCAAGTTAGGCGACCTCCTTTCTAGGGCTGACCTAGAATAATATAAATTTTATTTATAAAACAAAGGCCGACCTGCCTTGTGATAATTTTATTTAGGAGAAAATATCTCCCGCCGCTACAAAACACTAACACTCCCTCTTAGCTAGGGAGGTATTTTTAGATATCCTCGTCATGGAGTCTCTCAACATGACGCCCACAATGGCTACACCCATTTGTGGAAAAAACAAATCTCAGTCTCAGAGATGTACAAGAGTTCATCATGGAGGCTCTCAACATGATGTCCACAATGGCTACACCCATTTGTGAAAAACACATCTTAGTCTCAAAGATGTACAAGGGTTCGTCATGGAGTCTCTCAACATGACATATCATCTTAGTCTTATAGATGTACAAGGGCTTGCACCTCATATTTCTTTGTCTCAGAAAAATATACACTACAAGGGCTTTCACCTCATATTTCTTCGTCTCAGAGAAATATACACTAGAAGGGCTTTCACCTCATATTTCTCTGTCTCAGAGAAATATACATTACAACAAATCTTCATGATGTTGTGACTCCCTTTGAAGCTCCAAGTACCCACATCAACCTTCTAACCTCCTTGTCCAAGATTGCCTCTGTAATGCTTGCCTTAGAGAAACGGTTTCCAACGCACACCTTTGGCACTACTGACTTGCGAGAGTCCAGGATTGTCCTCCTCAACCTCATCCCAGATCACCCTATTCTGAATAGGTTTGCGGTGCCACCAATGTCAAAACCGTTCTCTGCAACTAAAGAGGTCTTCCAAGGACTTAGCACCTGGCCTTGCAACACTACAACCCACTTAGCTAACACCTTCCCTTCTTCTTAGTGAGTCACTCTAGTTCCTCATGTCATAGGGCTCCATTTTGTTGAACACAAAACTCCCTCTTGATCCCTACCTCAATATAGAGATTACAAAAAAAATCTCTGGAAGTGAACTCGTGCCTTGAATTCTCGAAATCTAACTCCCTCTGAATGGCATAAGTGTAATCGAGGGATGAATCCATATCCATAGGAGCCTCCTGCTCCTCATTGACTAATCTCCAAGAATCATCACCTCAAATAATGAGGTCTTCAATATATCTTCAAATAATCCAACATTCTTTTGCTCCTTGATCCACCCTGCATTTTTTAAAGAGATTAGTAATAGTTCATAAAATCAAACTACCCCAAAGAGGAATATACAAACCAATGCTAGTAGCATACATGATTCATTATTCCCAATGTTATTGCATGAATTATTATTAACTACATAATTATTTAAATTCATGATCATTATTCAAAGGTACAAACATAAAATACTTATCTCTAGCAATGCCTTTTTAGATTTCAATCTTTATATCTTTCCCTGCTATCAGCACCACGGTCTCTTTCACCATATCGACCACCACTAGAGTGGTCATTATAGCGGTCTCCATAATGATCCCCTCCAAAACAATCTCCACAACCCGTGCCAGCATGCAGGGTTAGCGTGAAGAAAAACGGAAGAGGACACTATGTGTAGATTGGTGCTGGAGGGATAGCAAAGAGAGAGTCCATACAAGGATAGCGAAGAAACAAGATACAAAACCAGGGCTCAACAATCAAAATCATTGAGCATACATCACAGCCTTGCTGCCAACACCCAAGCCACTATCACTCGGGCGACTTGAAGCCAAACCAATAGTACCACCCAACTCACCACCAATGTGTTCCACCATTGATGTTGCGATAACCGAAGTGCTACCTCTATAATTAACCAAAGTAGAAAGCTAAATGACTTCCTCTATAGCAATTGAACTAGATGAAGACTGTCTAGGGAGTGCAGAGTAATTCCCCTCCAACACTCCTTTCTGATGAGCCACAAATAAATGCTTTATTACCTTTCTCAAGTCAAGAAAGAAACCTTGGAAAGCCTCGATTTGATATTGAATTGATAACAGATGCAGAGGAGGCCAAAGAGACGCAAGACTTGGCACTGGTTTATTGATTGCTCGAGTTTGACAAAGCTATATGCAAACTAGTATGAAACGAATTCAGTCCTTCAAGGTAAACTGGTTATGGTCACACCTAGTCTAGTCATGCTCTAGATTGGATGTTGTAGCTAGAACTTATCAAACGCCTTCAAGCCGATGATTGACAACAGTGCATTATGATAAACCAAGACGTATAGAAATCATCATTCATATTGTATCCAACGCTCAGTAATACTCCCAAACAGCATAGTTTCAGGCATTAATAACAATTCAGGAACAAATAAATATTGAAAACTTTGCACGTTCAAAAAAGATTGACAAACCAATTGTACATAATCTTCTGATTTGTAAGTTCCTTTGAATATGCAAACCTGGCATAAGTCGCACTCTTCAGAAGTATTCGTACCTGTTATGACCTTTTCACACATCACCCCATTTAAATGGGGACCCCCTAATTTTTGCTCCGTTCCTCGTCTTTTGGCTTTGCTTTTGTCTCTGTCTCTCTTTCTGTCTCTTTCCTGTTGTCTGCCTTTCCAGGGATGTGCCCGCCTTTGAGCTTAAACGTGAAATTTTAGCTAAGTCTGAGAATTAGGGTTTTGGATCCTCTGGTCAGTTTGAAGTCAAATTGAGTGAGTGAATTGAAATTTGAGTTTGGCAATGCAGTCAGCATGCTTTCAGCAGGTCCCCAGCAAAATTTCATCGAATTTTGACAACTTACTATTTTTAGTAAGTACCTAATTTGGGGCACTTTCTCAGCACTTCTAAAATTCTAATCGTTACACTACATTCAGGACACGTCAAGCTATTTGTCTACAAGTTTTGAGCTGAAACGAACAACTTTCTATTTTTAGCAAGTTCACCTTCAGGAGCTGAGTTTCGGGTTTACATGCGAAGTTTTTCAATGCATGTCTGAAGAATATTTATGGGTTTTCTGAGACCTACGCGGTGATATAACATGCAAGATGAGATGATGACTTTCAGAACTTAGCCTTCAGAGGCTATTTTTAGGGTTTGCATGTTGGAATTTTCTACGCATGTCTGGACATTCCTTGTGGGTTTTTCGAAAGCTTCGCAGTGGTATAACATGCAAACCAGGATCAGGACTTTTTTCAAGAGTCGTCTTCAAAGGCTATTTTTAGGGTTTGCATGCAGGACTTTTTAGCGCATGTCAAGTTATTCCTTATGGGTTTTTCAAGAGCTACGCAATGATGTGACATGCAAGGCAAGATGATCACTTTTCAAAGACTTACTATTTTTAGCAGGATCATTCCGGCAGCTGCCCAGCACCTCAGTATCACGAACAGAGCGAAGTACAATAGAAACGGGGTCAAATGGAGGTCATTTGATCGACATGCAAGTCAAATTAGGATTTCCAGCGTCGGAGCCCAAACTGAGGGGTCAAATGCCAGAATTTTTGAAAACTGATGTATCCCACTGTGATCAGTATCTTTCAAGCTATCCACTAGTAAAATTTGAAGGCAATTTGAGCACTTACTATTTATAGTAAGGCACTCCAAAAACAGGCTATAAATAGTAAGTCAGCAACAGGCGCCAGTGTGAATAGGCAGGTCATCCCATGAGGGTCACGTCATTCAAATTTCAAGCTGAACGAAGTTGGGGAAGTCATGAAACTGAGCAGTTACTATAAATAGTAAATCACCTCCAGAAACATGCTATAAATAGCAAGTCAACATGAGATGGCAGTGTGAGCAGATTAACTAGATCATGAAGGTCCTGTGGCAAAAATTTCAAATCAATCCAAGCTTTAGAGGTATGAAAATCAGAGGACTTACTAAATATAGTAAACGAGGGCAAGCAAGCTAAAAATGCCTAAGTCTGAGAAATTTCCTTCACCCCCTATGAAATGTGCCCAAGGCAAAGCTGGCAAAAGGATGGAAAATTTCAAATGTTGATAAATCCTGCTCAGCCCCCTAAATGCGCCCTCAAGGAGAAGAAGCCATGAAAATTTTTCTAAGTCTGAAGTTAAATCCTCCTCAGCATGCCAAATGCGCCCTGTTATGGTGTGAGGCCAAGACAAGTTTCCAAGGCATTGATAAATCCTCCTCCTACCCCTAAATGCGCCCTCATCTCAAGATGGAGAGTGGAAAATAGTTAAGTGTTGGCTTATTCCTGCATGACCCCCAAAATGCGCCCACTCTTCATGAAGACATATAAAAAGTTTCTAAGTCAAAGTTAAATCCTCCTTGACCCCCTAAATGCGCCCAAGTGGGCTAGGAAAAGACAAAAGGTGTTGAAGTCAAACTTCCTCCTCCATACCCCAAATGCGCCCAACTTGCTAGAGGTGTTAAGTGTTGATAAAATTCCCTCTCGACATGTCAAATGCGCCCATCTCCAAATGAAGGTGAAGTTAGAAAAAGAAACTAAGGCATTGCTAATTCCTCCATGACATGCCAAATGCACCCAAAGTGCAAAGTGAAGTTAGAATATGTGTTAAGGAGTTGGTTTATTCCACCTTGACATGGCAAATGCACCCAAGTCCAAGATGAAGTTAAGACATTTGCTAAAGTGTCTCCACCCCAAGTGAAATGCGCCATGACTAGAGGATGAGTGGAAGTTGAAAATTATCTAAAGTGTGCAATGTTCAAAATTCCTCCTTGATACCTCATATGCGCCCATGCTGATGATATTATTTAAAAAATTTCTAAGGTGTCGTTAATTCCACCTTGACATGTCAAATGCGCCCAAGTCTAAGGTGGAGACAAGACAAGTTCTAAGGCGTAATTCCTCCTCAGCGTGTGACATGCGCCCAAGGATGTTAGAGGTGGTGGCTTTCTAAAAGGAAAATGTGCTAAGGCGTGGTTAATTCCACCTTGATATACTATATGCGCCCATGTTAGAAATGATAAAATATTTTTCTAAATATTTAAATTCCACCTTCCTTAGAGAAAATACGCCTAAGTTTGATGGAGGAGATGAAATTTTCTGAGGCAAGGATGAATTGGCAGTGGGTATGTCAGAAGGTGCCAGCTTCATGAAGTTGATAAAAATTGTCAAGGCCAAGCAAGAAAAATACGCCTAGAAGTGATGAATAAGAATAAATTTGATGGCAAAATATTTTTTCTAAAGTTAAAATTCAAAAAAAATTAAAAGTATCCCTTCGTTTGTAGACCCATGGATTTGATGCTTTCTTAAGGGAATTTTCTTCTGGGTACTGGACATCTTCAACAAGGAATTGATTTTAAAGTCTTCCACAACTTGCCGAGGATTTTATGATGAATATTTTTCATGGACGCTTGACTGATGAATTTCCTATGGGTAAAAATTTTAAAAATTTCTAAGGCAAGAAGGAAAAAGATGTTGTTGAAGATAAAATGCCTTGACTGATGAATTTGAAGTTGATTGCCTAGATGATTTTGATCAAAATTCTTCATGAAGATGAATTTTCTCGAGCTTGCGATGGATGAAATTGAACTGTCAGTACCTCAGCTAGTGAGATGAATTTCTTAAGCAGGATGCAGTTGAATTTAATATTTTTAAAAGATGATTTAAAAATGCTAAGTATGCCTTGACCAATAAAGATGAATCTTCTTGAACTTCTAGAAGGTCAAATATTCTAGATGTCGGATGACAAGTGTTGCAGCTGCCAGAGGAGGGAAATTCGAATTCCTGCAGTGAAGTAGTGGAAATTTAATGAACTGGCTAAAATTGGCTCCTTCTAGAATTCGACTTGGCTATATGAGCTGTGATTTTATTCATTTTTTCTCCATCAGCTAACAAGTACGACCTGAGCTCTGAAGTGAAGATTGCAGTGCAAGCCAAAGAAGTTCGACTTGAAGTAAAAGAGGATTGTAGTGTGAGAAGAGCTGAGTGCTGAAGCTGAAGTTGAACTTTGAGGAGGAATAAGTTCGAAGCTGAGGAGTTGTTGAAGTGAAGTTGGCCGAAATTTCTCTAAGTGCTGAAGTTTTACTATTGCAAGTGAATTTTCTAAGTATTTAAAGTTCAAGGTTGCTGCAGGAAGTGTTGAGGTTTGACGATGAAATTCAGTGCTGAAGCTTCTCATTTTTGAAAATCTGCTGGCAGCCCTGATGAGATTTTATTTTCTAAGTTAAATTGCTAATGACTATTTGTTGTTTTTGCAAAATGGCTGAAGTAAGAGCGACTGGCAGAGAAAACAATGTTGAATCCAGCAAGGCAAATGCATCCAGACAGGCGTTAATTAAGAAGCTAAGCAAGTCTTTCCTGCCAGAATCAAAATTCTCTTCGAAGCTGGGCAAATTGGCTGATACAAACTTGGGTTCTTTCAACATGGAAGCTTTCAGAAGTCGAATAATGGGAATTGGAGGCCATCGTCCTTCAATCACTTCTCACAATATTGTTAGAAGTGGACTATATGCAGCTATTGGTTTTCCACCAACAATTCAATGTCTGGAGCTGATTATGGAGTGTGCTAACTGTTACGACCCTGAGCACAGGTCTATTTTCTCACCTGATGGCAAATTGTTTGCCAACCTCACGCCTGCAGCTATTGGCGAAGCCTTTGGAATTCCTTCACATGAGAAAATGATTTACAAGACGAGAGAACGTGCTAAGCGAATGTATGCTTCAACATTTGAAACATGTGCTAATATGATTAACTCTCGTTGGATGAACAAGCCCAAGCCCTCTCGCACGAAGTTGCCTAGGCAAATAATTTCAGATGATCTGAAGCAGGAATACTGTGATTTGATTATGATGCTCAGCAGAGTTGGAGGCTGTCCCCAGGCGTTCATCTTCGAACCTTGGATGTTTTACTACATCAACCTCGTGCTAGAAAGGAAGTAGCATATTAACTGGGCAGTAATGATTAGTGATAATTTGCATGAGCAGCTCCGGACTTTGAGGAGGATGAAGACATTTTACATGGGCTCGTACATCATCTACATGCTGGCTCTTATGACGAAGTACAGGGGAATATCATACAAGGAGCCAATTGGATGTGGCTCTCATCAGTTCAAGATTCATAGGCTTGTCTGTAGCTGTATTTGACAAACACATCTCATTACAAGAGAGTCAATGATGCCTTCACTATGCACATAACGAGATCACTTCAACAAAGGACTCATCACAGGAGCTCAAAGGAAGCTCAAGAATTAATAGAAAGGTACAGTTGTTGGTTTATCCAATTTCCGAAATTTACTTATGTTAGGCTGCAAGGGTTTTCTTCATATCCATATAGATTGCCCAAATACCCTACAAATAGGATCTTGATGTTAGAAATATCTAGGCAACTCGTTGCCTATGATAAAATTCAGAAGAAAAAGAAGGGAGAACTTGACTTCCCAATCATTATGGGAAATTCAGATGAGGTGTTTCCTTCACTATAGGCAGCCAGGGAAGCTGAGAATGAGCTTCAGTTTTTCCACTTTTCTTATCACACCAGCAGGCAACATTATGACCCCCACAGCAATATCAGATGGATACTGTCAAAAGAGTTCAGGCACAAAGCAAATATTGAAGATTACTGGGCTAGTGCGTGGGATGAGGCTGAAGTTAGAAAGAGAATGTTTTCAAGACTACTTTTGAGCATGATCAGGGAGTGTGAGATTATTCCAGTACCAGACCAGGTGGACGAGGACATGAATGTTTTTCCTCCAGATTATGAGGCAGTGAGGGATACACCACTCCCACTTCCAAATTGGTCGAAGCCAGAGATTGCTGATTTGGACACACTTTGCATACCAGTCTTGACATTCACTAGAGGATGGGTTGAAAGGCATGTGAACAGGCTGAAGAGTAGGTCAATTCCTTTGACTTACAATTTGATGGGAGATCATAGAACGCCAACTACTACCAAGAAGAAACAGGTTGCTCGAGCTCCAAAGTCTCGAAGGAAAGAACCAGTTCAGCCAAAGCCTCCAAGAATTGCGGTAGAATCACCTACGCCATTGGAGACGCGTTCTCCAAGCATACAGGAAGTTTCACTATTTGTTGATCAGAGAAATATATTGAATAAAGAATCAAAATTACATGACGCAAATCAGCCATCACGAAGACAATCTGTTGGCCAGAGTGTCAATGCACCCACCAGAGATAATCAGCAGGAAGAAGATGAAGAAACTGCTATAGATACACACTTCCAGCGTGAGCTTGAGGCCGCTCTAGAAGATGATACAGTTATAGGACAGGAGGCCCAAGTTTCAAGAGATACCCAGCCCATAGAAGCCAATGAGCTTTGCCAGGATGAAGTTAGAGAAAAAGTTTGTGAGGGAGAAGCAAGGGATGAGCAACCATTTGTTATACAGCAAGTAGTACCAGATTGGCTCAGAGATAGGATGAGGAGGAGCCCCAATGAAGAGGCTGATCCAGCGGTTGAGATGGAAGAATTCTTGAGTAGGATCAATGCGCCTCCAACAAAGAAGAGAGCTAGAAAGTTTTTGAAGATTTCAACAGATGAGGATGGCTCTCGCACCCTTCAGGTGGCTGTGCCAAGGGTTGAGTGTGATCGAGATGAGGCTGTGCCAGAAAATTATATGATCACCACCTTGGAGTTAGGTCGCCCCAAAGGAGCACAGATAATTGAGGAGTGTGATAACTCCTATCAAGCGCTCAAGGCTAGATTACTCAAGACTGAAGGAAAATACAAGAAATTGAAGAAAGAGCACAAGACATTGATAGGCTACATGCAACATTTGTCTCGTCCTTGTGGGCAGGAGAATCCAGCGATTGAGCTTCCAACCAAGTTGTCTAGAGAATCAGTTAGTGGCTTGGAGGATTTGAGAAAGATGGCACAAGAAGCAGATAAGTGGGTGGCCAGCGTTCGTGTTGAGACGGAAAAGTTTATGGAAGATCTTGCTCATGCTTATCAGCAAGCTTCCAGCATTATGGCACAAATGGATACAGTTGATCAAGCCTAGGGTGATGCTCATATTTATCAGAGCAAGGCGATTCAGCGATTAGAGGCTTTGATGCATACTCCCTTACAAATGTTGATTGATGGAGGAGTAATTCAAGAGGGTGATAGGTATGATTTTGCCGACTGGTACTCTTTAGTTGTCACAGGTCGTGGATTCTTCGATGCAGCACAGGCAGATTCTGCCAGAGTCAAAAAGGCCATGAGGAATATTGTAGATGGAGTCCTGAACACCTTAGAGGCTATCTTTGCTGGGAGGCTAAATTCTGATGAGGTGACTGCTGATAGTTTAAGGAGTAGGCTGCCACCTTTCTTTCCAGAGGTGAATACTTTTGTGCAGAACGACTTTAAGAACACCTCAACTTTCTCAAGCATTATTCAGAACACTCAGGATGCTTTAGTTGCTTCGAGAAAATCTTGTACGCGGCATGGGCAGGCAGTTACGATGTTAGAGTTTTAGCTTGATCACATTCCGCCAATCTCAGTTCAGGAGGTTGAGGTCGTGCTTGCCAGATTCATTGATTTTGCAGCTAAGGAGAAGGAGAACGTAAACGCCTTTATGGATGACTGATAGTGGGCATTAATTGCCTTCGCTATTTTAGGAGTGAGTGGGAATCTTTTGATTCATTTATTGTACCACTCCTTATTCTAGCAGTTTTTAGGGTTAGGGTTGATGTGGCTTAATCTGAGCCCTCCATTTGATTGTAATTTGAGTCGTCCATTGGACTGGGCCAACTATAAAAGGGGCATCCCCCCTCATTTGTATCTCATTAGATTAGATAGACATCAGATTAGAGACTAGACCAGAGAGACTGATAGTTGTTATAGCTTAGTTTGTTAGCATAGCATAGTTTGGAAGAGAAGGAAAGTTTTCCCTTGAAAACTTTGTAAGAGATTGTTGTGAAAACTATCATAATAAAGAGAGCTTTCATTGATGGTAAATTCGTCTTTTGTTATGAGCAGCTAGCGAAATTTCTTCACCCCTTCTACTTCAAGTAGCTTAGGTTAGAGTAATTTTCATTTTCATGCAAGTAGATGTTAATCGTGGATTGTGGTGTTTAATCAAGGCAGCTTCGTTCTAATCCATACCACTAGCAGCTTGCTGATGGCAAGTTTGCCTTGTGTGGTCAACTGGAAAACTTTACAAACTTAACTTCGGTTATGATTCACGTCTTGGCATGCATCGTCTTGATGGTGTCCTTATGTTGAATTGTGACTTGAAAACCTCTTGCCGCTCCCTTGAAGATTGCACCAACTTTGTATAAGTTGTTCAACGCGAGGCGAAGCAGAGTCTGGTTGAAGTTTGTTGAGATTGATCCCACGTCCTCCTTTAGTATAGAATTTAGATCTTCTAAAACCCTACACTCATTTAAATTTAGTACATTTCCGATTAATTTTAGGAAGTTCATACCTTATTGCCAAATCATTCGCATCACACACGAAAATCCCCTTTCAATCATCAACCTGCTGTCAGTTGCAAACCCCTAAACAATTGTGTAAGTCCCCTCGTGAAAACAAAAAATCACAACGAATCAACTGAGGGTATTCTATTGCATTATCGGAACCTTGGAGTTGAACGTACGATCTTTCTTGCAATCTTAGCGGACGGAATACTTTGATCAAGAGAGAATGGAGTAGCCCTCGGATTCTTTGCTCTGCTGATTGGTGTGGTCACAAAAATCACATCAACAGTACCTCCTTGATATCAAGTGCGAATCATCTCAAGAGCAGATCGAGATTTATAGAAGGCTGAGATTATGATCTGCAGATCGCATCACTAAGATTCTGTAATTGCATCAGTGTGTGGTGCTTTCTCTTTGGCCTTCATATCGGCCATCATTGTAAAGGAAACATCCTTGAGAATTTATATATAAGAGATATATTATTGTTGGGTTTTTTCTCCCTCAAGAGGAGGGTTTTCCCAGGGTATCTGCTATGTTGTGTATCTGATTTTTGAATTAAATTTTGTGCATTAGATCTGATCATAAACATTTACAATGCATACTACATGCTATTGCAAGTGTAGGTCCTAGGTTCAAAGCTCCATCATACAAGAAGTTGAGGGTTGATATGCTCAATGATGCAATACAAGATGTTAAGGATGTTAATGAACATCAATTAGAGTGGGGAAACATTAGATGCATCATAATGTCTGATGGGTAGACAAATAGAAGGAACTAAAATCTCATCAATTTCCTTGTCTCTTTTGATATTGGTACAATATTTTTGCAATCCATGGATGCATCAGATAGAATCAAGTCTATGGTTGTATGTAATCTCCCCTTTTCCTAGGCAATGGTCAGATGCAATGGTTAGTCTACCAACTGGTCCCCGTAGGCTAACAAGGTATTCAGGGGACCCTTTTGAGGGTAATCTTTGGCTCTTCAACAGACACTTTGGTGCTTATTTCAGTATTCTTCCACTCTTCATCCTAGTTTAATTGCGGTGCGCCTTTCAGAGGCCATTCAAGAGACTTTGATGCATACTTACTATTTATAGTAAGTCACTGGTATAGTCAGCTAGCAGAGTGTTTATATCTGGCATACTGGCATAATTATATCCTGGAGTTATATTGGTAATATTGGTCCTATGCATTTAGTATTAACAACGCCAAATAATAAAGTGCATTATTAAAATATATTAAAAGGGGACTTTATATTTAAATGATATAAGTGATTGTAAAGAATACTTTATAATATAAGTTAAGTGTCATTTTAAAAACGGAGATATAAGTGACTATTAAAGTATACTTTATATTATTAAGTTGTGCACCAAAAAGGAGGGAAAAGTAAATGAAATTAAAGTAAATTAAATGAGATGAAAGTCAAATGCAAGTTGAATATTATAAAAGGGCATTTGAAGTTCACTTTATGCATTCTGGATTATTCTTGTTTGAAGAAATTTGGTGAAGAGCCTCAGCAAGGGCTTGTTGGTAGTTTGAAGATTCAGGCTTTCTTGAGGACAAAACCCCTCAGAGAGAGCAATGTCTACAAGTGTGGAAGATCACCCAAGGGCATTCTGAGAAATAATCTTATTCAGAGGTTATCACAGAGCTTCATCAGTTTACTGGAGATCATCCTTCAGGGTTTACAGAGCTTTCAAGATCAAAAGTTGTCATCCAGGTATGCTTTCACAATAAGTAAAAAAAAAACAAGTTTTAACTTTAAATTTCATGTAATTTTTTGCACTTTTCAAACCCTGCCTTTTGCTGAGTCCTGATGACGAGACTCGCCTAGACTCAACGAGTTTGGCAAGTCCAGCCAAGACTCGGCAGGACTCAGCTGAGTCCGAGTCTGAACCCTCAGGACTTGGCTAGGGTGACTCGACTCACGACTCACCGAGTCTTGGCGAGTCTCGTTACTATGTTTCAAACAATGTGAGGGTAAGTTGAGGCCCTACTTGTTTGATGAGGAGCAAGTGGAAGAAAAGGGGTTCAAATCTAAAGTGGTAGCTGACGAGGATGCCATACTTCATGATGATAGTTTGGCAGAGTTTCAGGATAATGCCTTGGATGTACATGCATCTATTCTGGAAGAGGAAGTGTGCAATGGTGTTGTCAAAACAGCAGCCTCTAATATTCCATTTGAGCCATCCTATGAGGTTCATAACAGTAGTACATTTGATGAGGATGTGTGCAATGTTGATGGCACACATGATGATGTTTTCCAATTAGTGAATGATGGTGATTCAACATCCTCTCATAGTGTTGATTACAAATCAGAAATTTTGTGTGGAAATGATATGTCTCAGGGGTCTCATCATTTGGCAGGGCAATTGAAAGTGAATTAAGGTATGATTGCTACAGCCATAGAACACTTTGATGTTGCTCAGCAGTTGACGGAAAACTTGAAAGGGAAATGGCGAACTCGGAAAGCCTTCCAAGAACCAGTATGCACCTTAAGTATCTTATGTTTCTTTAAACAAATCAGATTTCAATAACTTGATACAAACACATGCTACTATGCCTTAAAGCGGAAACAAACACAGTTTAATTTCCCATGCATTAACCCTTAGAGGAAAGTTGATGTAGTTTCAAATCTAGGAAAATTTCAGCAACATAATGGCATGTAAATTAATATTTCAAGAATGAGAAACACAAAGAATAGAAGAAAGACAAAAGAGAAGAAAACACGATATACATGGGGAAAACCCTTTCGGGTAAAAAACCCCACACTCCAAAGCATCAAACCAATGTATTAATCTACAACAATAAGGTTACAATACACTTGCAAGCTTGTAGCCTTAACATGGAGACTACATCTTGCTCTTCTAGAGGAAATTCAATAGCACTTTGATACCTGCAATATTCAACATACAAAACCCGTTCCAAGACATCCAATATATAGAGAATACAAGCATGAAGGTAGCTTCTAGAACAAGCTACAAGAGATGGACGTCCAAATCCATGTGGCACATTTTCAAACACATATTTGACTCCTGTGATACTTGTCGCATGATTCCTAACCCCTCTTACATTCCTCCATACTTAGGCGCCCCAAATTTGCCCCTAATAGGTATGACAAATGCCTTACAATGTCATAGAATCTATCATTTATGACAACTCTTACAGCTGTAAGAGAATTTGTCATAACTAACTAAATATAGAAGATGCCTCTTACATTCTCTTACAACTTGTCATAGTCAAACTTGGGCGCCTACTTTCCTCATGCAAAGATGCCTTCCAACACATGTCCAGCCTGTCATAGAATCTGGCTCTTACATGTCATAAGACTATCATAGGAATCTATCATAACTTGTCACAGAATCCTTCAAAGATGCTAACAAATGTCAAACAATATCTTCTCAAAGTGGGATGCCTACATTGCCATGTGGAGACCACAACATCCATGTCACATCCCATGTCACTTCTCAATATGCTGACAACTCACCGTGCCAAGTCACATTAGATGACAAACTAATATGAGCAAGAAATTACAACATAAGCATTAATAAATTAATATTTTAATGCTAGGAAATTGCAAAGCTTGAGACACCTTAATTCCCAACAAAACTGTTGTTGGAGGACTCCAGTCACACATGAGCACTTTGATGGTGAACTTTCCCTTGAAGAATTTCAAGCACTTAGAGAAGCGTTGGGGGTAATGAAAACTAATTACCTACAACTACTAGAAGATAGAGATCATCTTCTCATGCTTGATGGAATTTATCATGATGCACTAAGAGGGAAAGAGGAAGAGGTTGATGAGCTCACTCATGAGCTTGAAGTCACCATGGACTCTTTGAGGAGCACTCAAATGGCCCTTCAAGAGTCAGAGACTTGGATTGATGAGCTTATAGTGGAGTTGAGCTTAGCGCAATCATCATCACCCGCAGCTAACATTCAACTATCTATGGCAGCCTTTGGTGATGAGCATACAACCACAAATTGTGGGAATGTGCATATTGAGGATGTGGAAACATCCATTTCATTTACAGGTGCAGGTGACACCAATGGGATGAGTGCATTGGATGAGTATAACAGGGAAGAGTATGTTGCAGCTGGTGTTCCTAAAGATGAACCCATTTCAAGTGATGCAGAGAATGTTATTGACAAGTCTTGTGATGAAGAGGTGGATTCTGCGGAGAGTTGTGTGATCAATCACAACACTGTCCCATCTTCTTTACAGGAGGAATGCAGGGTGTCATCTAGTGGGGAAATTGGTTTCTATGCTGATATGTTTCCCTCTCTTGGAAGCAAATCAAAAATTTCATTTTATGCAGCTGATTGTGATCAACAACCTAATGAGTCACAGAGATGGAAGGATTAGTTGAAGGTCACTGGAGATAAGGTTGATCAAACACTCTCGCTTTGATTACACACATAATTTTGTCAAGTACCTCCTTTGGTCAGCACAATTTGAAGAGAGACGGTACGGGGTCTCGACTAGATCTTCTATTTGAAGCTTGCGAACTATCAAGCACGCTTTGGAGGAAATAAAATTAGATTACCTCCAGTTGCTAGCAGATAGAGACTTTACAATTGGGTTCGCAGAGAGGACTTGCAAAGCATCTACCCAATCAGCCCTGAGCCACCTCCTGATTCAAGTAATGAGAGTGACGAGGCAAGCATTCCCAAAGACTATGCTGGCCAATCATTGGTGACAGCAGGTGCATTCTGTAAGAGACTAGGTGTCTCTCAACCCCTGACCGAAGCTAAATTTGCAGTTTGTTTGATGTTTTTGTTGTTTTGTGATTTTTTGTAATTTTTTCAATAAGAGGGTTTATGCGATTTTGATAATAAATGCTTGAAAATTATATAAAAAATACAAGAATATAAAATCCTGAAGCAAACAATCTCTAGACTGAAGGCGAATGGTTGTATTATGATAAATAAATGATTACAATACTGAATCCAAAACATGCAAACAAAAAGGCAAGCTATTTTATTGAAGAACCTGTGAGAGCTTGCAGCCACTTGAAGGAAAACATTTGATGGTACAGCCAAATGAAGAATGGCAATCTCCCTCCCAAAAATCAATGCAAAAACCCTAGAAGACCAAGGCGCCACCATTGGAAGACCAAGGCGCCACCATTGGAAGAAGAATCAATCAGAAAGGCAAGGCGTTTTTGCCTGTAGATAAAGTATGGCCTTGCAGCAGAAAGGTACGGCGTGAAACCAGCAATCAATGAATCCATACAGCCTTGAAATGTGTGCCAAATGCTCAATAGAGAATAGTCACTGAATGGGATTCACTTTTGAAGAATAATCGATCCAAACCCTTGATAGAAACTCCACAAATAAGCTTTGTTATGACTTTTGAATGAAGCCACTCTGTTGACAAGCTTCAGGTGATCTTTCACAGCCTCAGTATGCCTGATTCTGAAGAGTTGACATTCTCCAAAATCTGATTGCAAAAACCCTTGTTTCTCCAACTCCAAAATTGTTCTCAGAGAGAAAAGACAAATTCAAATAATCATCAATAACGAGTTCTAATTGTGCCTTGGAACATTTAATAACTCTCTCAAAAGTTCGACCCTCTCAAAAAGCAGCTTAATTGGCATTTAATAATATTAATTTCGCCCTTTTGAAACTTAGGCCAATTAATTATTAAATGGTGTCCACTTTAATGAGTAATAAATACTCACTTAAATAAACATTTTGCCCCCCTTTATTATAAAGTCATTAAATACTTTATAATAGGCCATTTAATTAATTAATACTTTAATATTTGACTTTATTATATAAAGTCTCCATAATAATCATTTAATTATTATTAAATGCTCAAATATTCTCCATTTGCTCATCACACTACCAAATTGGGTCAAAACTGAGAATGCAGACTGAACCAAGTGCCCTGCCCGAAATAGTAATCCTGATGGCCTGACTTACTATAAATAGTAAGTGCCTGAATAACACTCTGTAAGCATCTGCAGAGGCCCAAACCTGAATCAAATGATGGAGTAAGGTCCCAAAACTCCAGATAACTGCAATAAACAACCCTCTACTCAAATATGTCAGCGTACGAGGGTCAAAATGATAGGCTAACCCCTCAAACACCTGAACTGCCTAAGAAGGGGACATTACACATTCCATCTTGACTACATAGTAAGGAGTGCTCACCACTTCTCTTTTAATCCACGCACAGATGATTGGATGGTGCGTAGGTGTGGGTTGGCTCAGGATTCATATCATCCGTTGTGGGATGGAGTGTTTCCATCTCCAAAAGATGGAACCAGAAACTGAGGGTATCCGACTCTGTTACTTTCAGATGGTTGTTTACAGGGTCAGGGATCAGATTTTCATTATGCAGATGTGTCCTTGGCAGAGTTTGCAACTTCCCGCTTTCAAGAATTTCCATTGGAGGCATGGCTACAGGGAAGTTGTGGTATCAGTGAGCATGATGGCATTGTTAGTTCAGCCGGCAGTAATGGAGTTCTACTCTATAAGTTGGTAAGGGATGGCTGTTCTATTTATTTGGATGAGAATTTTATTCATAAATTTTGGAGGACAGCAGCTATACTTGAGCTTGGAGGAGAGTTGCATCATATCCTTGTCATGGGTGAGCAACACAGAGGTGATACTTCATCACCCTATGAACCTGGCGGTATCATTTGCATTTCCATAGGTCGATCTTACAGTCCTAAGGGTGCTGATTTGTTCCATATCAGCAACCTCAAAGGAGTGGTTACACTTCTTTTGGCACCTATGAGGGATAGTCATCACATCCATGGCAGGTTAGCTGAGGTTGGGAAGAGGTGTTATGATGCTTGTTATGATGTTGGCACTTCAAGTTACTTCCATCTCCTCATGTTCGATGGATGTGAGGTTATGGTGTGTAGGGATCCAGGTGGTAACAGGTTTGGCGCGTCAGTTTGCTTGGATTCCAACATGTTGCTTCACCACTTTCAGCATGGTGAAGATTATATTAGTGTAGTGTATTGGAAGTCAACGGGTGATGTGTATGACAGACTTCCATTCTAGTTATGGGATCCAGGGATTCTTTTGTTTGATAGATTGCTCTACATTGAGGTAGTTGTTCATAGTGATGTTGAGCATGGTTTAATCTCTACCCAACGGATGTAATGGACATGTAGTTGGGCATTCTACAAATTGATTTGGGATCTCGACATTCAGGTGACAGGGCAAAGTATTCAGGTGAGGATTGCTTGGGGACAAGCAATCTTGGGGAGGGCGGACTATAATGTCCCCTTTTCCTAGGCAGTGATCAGATGCAGTGGTTAGTCTACCAACCGGTCCTCGTAGGCTAACAGGGTGTTCAGGAGACCCTTTTGACAGTAATCTTTGGATCTTCAGCAAACCCTTTGGTGCTTATTTCATTATTCTTCAGTTCTTCATCCCAATTTATTTGTGGTGCGCCTTTCGGAGGCCATTCAGGGGACTTTGATGCATACTTCCTATTTATAATAAGTCACTGGTATGGTCAACTAGCAAAGTGTCTATATCTGGCATGGTGGCATAATTATATCCTGGAGTTATATTGGTAATATTGGTCCTATGCATTTAGTATTAATAAAGCCAAATAATAAAGTGCGTTATTAAAATATATTAAAAGGGGACTTTATATTTAAAGGATATAAGTGATTTTAATGTATACTTTATAATATAAGTTAAGTGTCATTTTAAAAAGGGAGATATAAGTGATTATTGAAGTATACTTTATATTATTAAGTTGTGCACCAAAAAGAAGGGAAAAGTAAATTAAATGAGATGAAAGGCAAATGCAAGATGAATATTATAAAAGGGCATTTGAAGTTCATTTTATGCATTTTGGATTATTATTCTTGTTTGGAGAAATTTTGAGAAAAGCTTCAGCAAGGGTTTGTTGGTAGTTTGAAGATTCAAGCTTTCTTGAGGACAAAACCCCTCAGAGAGAACAATGTCTACAAGTGTGGAAGATCACACAAGGGCATTCTAAGAGATAATCTTATTCAGAGGTTATCACAAAGTTTCATCAGTTTCCTGGAGATCATCCTTCAAGGTTTATAGAGCTTTCAAGATCAGAAGTTGTCATCCGGGTATGCTTTCAATGTAATTTCAAGAAATTAATAAATCTAAAATGATATAATATTATATTTGTGCTTCAACATTTTGCAATTTTGCAATTTTATGCATTTCTTGCCACATATTTCAAAAAACTACAAAACCAAAAACAAAAAAAAAAAAGCATAAATCAGTTAGCAAATATCCTATCAGGGGTGGGATATTTCATTGCAATATTCGAATTGTTTAATGAAGTGGTCATGGATATAGGGTAACCAAATGCGGTTCAATTTATTATAGATAGTGTTGTTGTTGGGATATTCCTAATGGACAAGTATCACTCTATGTTTTTTACCCTATGCACAACACACTGCCTTGATCTGACCTAAGAGGACATTAGAAAACTTGAATGAGTTGAGGTGTTGCAAAAGGCTTGCACTATTACAAAGTTCATATACAACCACATGAGGTTGTTATGTATGATGCACTGTTTCATTGAGGGAAAGAAGCAAGTTCGACCAAGTGTGACAGAATTTTCTATGCACTTCCTTGCATTGCAAAGTCTTTGATAGCAAAAATGAATTTGAAGTGAAGGTTTCTTTCAAATGAATGGATAGAGTCAATCTTTACCAATAAAATGGATTGTAGTATTGTTGTGCCCTTTTCACACATCGCCCCATTCAAGATGGGGACCGCTAATTTTTGCTCCATTCTGGTTTTTTGGCTTTGGTTTCTCTCTCTCTCTCTCTCTCTCTCTCTCTCTCTCTCTCTCTCTCTCTCTCTTTTCCGATGTCTGCGTTCTGGGGATGTTCCCGTCTGCTAGCTTAAACGTAAAATTTGGCCAAGTCTGAAAATTAGGGTTTGTGTTTTCCTAGTCAATCTTGGGTCAAACGAAGTGAATGAATTAAAATCTGAGGCTAACATTACTATCAGTGTACTTCCAGCAGGTTTCCATTAAAATTTCATCAGATTCTGACAACTTACTATTTTTAGTAAGTGTGTAGTTCAGGGCATTCCGTCAACATTCTTGAAGTTTCGACAGTCACACCACATCCAAAATACATCAAGTTGCTCACATACAAAATTTGAGTTGAAATTGACAACTTACTATTTTTAGCAGTTCAGCTTCCAGAGCAAATTTCAAGGTTTATATGAAGAGTTTTTCAATGTATGTCTGAGGATTCCTTCTGGGTTTTCTGAGACCTTTGCGACGATATAACATGCAAAGTGAGATAATGACTTTCAGAGTTTAGCCTTCGGAAGCTATTTTTAGGGTTTGCATGTCAGAGTTTTCTTTGCATGCCTGATGATTCCTTGTGGGTTTTTCGAGAGCTTCGCGATGATGTGACATGCAAATAGGGATAATCACTCCTTCAGCAACTTGCTATTTTTAGCAGTTGTATTCTAGCAGCCACCTCCCAGCACTTCAAAATCACAAACTGATCGCAATGCAACAAAAACGAGAACAAACGGAGATCATTTGATATGCATGCAAGATGAATTAGGGTTTCCAGCTTCGAGACCCAAAAAGAGGGGTAAAAAGTCAAAATTTTCGAAAACCGGTGTATACCACCGCGATCAGCGTCTTTCAAGCTAACCGCTGGTAAAATTTGAAGGCAAACGAAGCACTTACTATTTATAGTAAGTCATTTCAGAAACTGGCTAAAAATAGTAAATCAACGTCAGGCGCCGATGTCAACACGCAGGTCACGTGGTGAGGAGCGTGTCATTCGAATTTCAAGTCAATTGGAGCTGTGGGGATATCAGAAACAAGTAGATACTATAAATAGTAAACCACCTTCAGAAATATGCTATTTTTAGCAGGTCAGCTTGGGATGGCAGTGTGAATAGGTTGACAGGGTCATAAAGGTCCAGGGTTCAAAATTTCAAATCATTCCGAGATTCAAAAATATGAAAATCAAAGGACTTACTCTAAATAGCAGGACATGGAAACTCTGGCAGAAGGTTGGAAAAATGTCTAAGTCTGAGTTTCATCCTCCACCTTAGGCCAAATGCGCCTACTTCAACTGGAGAGCAAGCCACGCATGAAAATATTCCAAGTGTTCATCCACCTCCAGGGGTAAAATGCGCCCAACTTGCCTTCATGATGTTTTAAAAAAAAATCTAAGTATCAAGTTTTAATCCTCCTGCCACCTCCAAATGCGCCCTGCTTGATGAAGAAGCATAAAAATTCCAAAGGCATAAAGTTTGTCCACCTCCCTACGCCAAATGCGCCCAAGAAGAAAATCTAAGGCAAAGGCAAGAAAAAGTGGCTAAGTTTAAATTTCATCCACCCCCTATGGCAAAATGCGCCCTCATGCAAGGTCTCATGTTGGAAAATTTTCTAAGTATAAATTTTATCCTTCACATATGCTAAAATGCGCCCATGCAACAAGCAAGTCAAAGGGGTCAACGTGTTTGATCCTCCTCATGCCTTCATTTGAGCCCAACCACCTCACATGCTAGAATGCGCCATGTCTAGGGAAGAGTCAAAGCAAAAGCATTGAAGTTTTATTCTCCCTCATACATGATATGCGCCCATGTTAAGAAGGTCAATGGTCAACAAGGCAAGGCGTTGGAAATTTTATCCCCTTCTCATGCTTAAATGCGCCCAAATGAGGGCATATAAAGACAAAATAAGGAAGCTCAAGGGTCACATGTTGGGCGTAGTAAAAGTTATTCCTCCTACACATGCTAATGGCGCCAAGTAAGGAGTGGATGTTGAGTTGAAAAGATAGGGGTAAGGTGGTTAAATAAAGTTGCCTAGGCGTTGAAGTTAAAAAAATATCCTCCTACCTGTATAAAGCGCGCCAAGGTAAGATAAAAGGGGGAGATGAAAATGTGCTAGGCATTGGGAGAAAGGAAAATATTTTCTTCAGGACATACAAGTGTGCTCAGGGCGTTTGATAGAAAAATCTTCTAAGTGAATTGATAAGAATTTCCTCACCACTGGCAAGATGAATGAAGTTGAATAAAATTTCTAAGGCAAAATTCAAAAGTGTTAAATGATTTAAAATTTCTCTAAGGCACAAAATATTCTCTTCCTTAAGAAAATCACGCTTGGACTTGGAGATGGGGAATTTTACTGAAGCATGAATAAATGAAGTCAGAGAATGCTGGCATTGCAGGGTGGATTAAAAGTTTTCAAGTCAGAGCAACAGGACAACTCCCAAGAATGAAGAGCAAGAATAAATTTGATGTGGAATTATTTTTCCAAGGTTCAAAATTCAAGAAAAATTAAATGAACCCGTTCGTTATATACCCATGAATTCGACAAATTCTGAAGAAAATTTTCTTTTGGGTATTGAAGATCTCCGATGAGAAATGGATTTTAAAGCCTTCCATGCTTCGCCGAAGCCTTCAAGATGGAGATTTTTTATGGGCACTTAAATAATGAAATTCCTAAGTAAAAGTTTGAAAAAAATTTCTAAGGCAAGGAAAGAAATGTTTGTGAAGATAAAATGCCTTGGCGGATGAATTTGAAGTCAGGTGCCTAGATAATTTTTGATCAAATTCCTGATAAAAGGATTTTTCTCGAGTCTGAGTTGGATGAAATATCAGAGTGAAATGCCCAAGCAAAATACAAGATGGGTTGGAAATTTGGCTAAGGCATGAAGAATTTGAACGCGAAGTTGGCTAGTGAAGACGATGAACGCTTGGAAGTTAGAGCGTGAAAATCCTAGTAAGTTGAAATTATATTATGAAGTGTTCTAATGCTCTTCTCCTTGCTTGTTTTGCAGGAGAAACGTTGAGACCAAGCGGTGATGACTTAAGTGATTCAAGATGACATTTCAACTTCGAAGGAAGAGAAGTTGCAAAAAGTGGCTAAGTGTTGAAACTTAGTATGTGTCCAGCTCAAGTGACAAAGAAGAAGTTGAAGAACAATGTCAAGAGGAAGATCAAGATCAGTGTGAACGCATTTCAAAGTTGGAATCTTCTAGAAGGATGATGGACATTAATGGCTCATTTATTACCCCACTCCTCTTGGTGGCGGTTTTTAGGGTGAATCTTGTTTAGGGCTGAGGTGGCACAATCTGGGCCATCCAGCCGATTGTAATCTGAGCCGTCCGTCGGACTTGGCCAGCTATAAAAGGGGCATCCCCCCTCATTTGTATCTCATTAGATTAGAGTTAGGATAGCAGAGAAGGAGTAGAGAGAAATTGATAGAGTAGAAAGTAGAATAGTTTGATAGTATAGTTTAGATTGAAAAGGAAGGAAAGTCTTCCCTTTGAATACTTTGTAAGAAGTTGTCATGAATACTTTCATAATAAAAGAATTTTTCATTGATGGTGATCTCTTCTTTGTTATGAGTAGTTGTCGAGGCTTCTTCGTCCTTCCAATTCACGTAGCAACTTGAAGTAGCTTAAAGTAAAGTAGATTTCATTTCATGCAAGTACTTAGTAATTGTGGAATGTGGTGCTCGATTTGAACAAGACTTCGCTCATCCATACCACTAGCGGGCTCGCTGACAGTGAGTTCACCCTGCGTGGTCAACTGGATTACTTTTCAAACTTAACATCGATTGTGACTCACGTGTTCGTATGCATCGTCTTGATGCTGCTTGCATGTTGAGTTATAATTTGAACACCTTTCGCTACTCCTCTGAAGATTGCACCGGTTTTGTGGAAGTTGTCCGAAGCGAGGCAAAGCAAGGCTCGGTTGAAATCTGTAAGAATTGATCACCATGTCCCACACCTTAGAGTAGAACATAAACTTCTTAGGCCCTACACTCATTTTAAATTTAGTTAATTTCTGGTTAGAATTAGGAAACTTGTGCTCACTTGCCAAATCATCCAAATTACATGAAAGCCCTTAGTCTACTGTCTACTGTCAACTGTCGAACAATTGTGTAAGTCCCCTTGAAATACCAGCAAAATCACATCAAGCCAACTGACACTATTCGCACTAAAGGAACCTTGGAGTTAAATGCATGATTTATCTCGCAATCTTAGCATGCAGGAAACTTTGTTCAAGAGAGGATAGAGTAGCTGTTGGCGACTTTATTCTGTGTTGGTGTGGTCACGAAAATCACGTCAACAAGTATCCCCTTAAGTTTTTTTTTTTTAAATATCAGCACAATTTCACCATTGTTAGCGTTAGCTCCAAATGTAAACCAGCAAGAATGGTAACCCTTCACCTTTTGATCACCAAGATCCCAATGTGGGCTAGGTGAGAGCATACAGTGTCGGGGATCATTAGCAAATTGGAAAATGAAATACAAGCTGCAGGCGGCTAGCCGACCATCTAAGAAAGTAAATATTGGGAATACAAAGAGTAGGCGGATAACTGATCATGAAGGCTCAACCACTTATTCAGCGGGAGTGAAGCTATTACAATTAATAAGGCAGCAAGCCAACCATGAATCCACACTACCATTTATTCAGCGGGGGGGATATTTAAACAATATGTGCTGAAAGTAAAATAAGACTCAACCACTTCTTCAATGGGAGTAATTACAAACATAAAGTGCAGAAATTAAATGACAGTTGTTCGTACTACTAATCAGCCTTACAAATGATGAAGTTTCAACTACACAACATTATATTTTGAGAGCTAAATACATTAGAATGTTAAGGACATTTTCCTTAATTGAAATACAATGTTTATGATCAGAATTTAGCCTCTAATAAACAGTATAACAGATCTGATAAGAAACAGTAAATACAGAAAATCAGATCAGCGTGTAAGAAATTCACCAATATGCTCATAACTCTCTCCAAACACCTCTGAAAAGGCTGAAACTGAATGCAAATGGAAGCTAAGAGCTAGGCGACCAAGAACAAGGCAAGATACAATTACAAACAGCTCTAGATTATTGTGTGCACTTCCCAAGACAAATCTGGAAATGGAATGGCAACCTAGGCTAGGGCGACCAGCTCTAGAAAATTGAATACTTCACAATAAAATCGGCAAATTTGTGGAAGGGGGCGCCCATGGTAGTAGAAATGATATCTTCAATACCCATAATGATAGAAAAATTGCCCAACGAGTTATGAATGAAAATGTGCTACAGCCAAGCACGAACCAACAACAGTAAAACAAATTATACAACAACAATCTGCTTTAATAAATCAGAAATCGAAGCTCAATCTGCACTCCTGAGTGAAGCACAGTCTTCAGTATGTCCAGCTAGGTACTATTTCTCAAGCATAAAGACTGGAAGAATAAGCTAAGAGGTACGCATTCCTCAAAGCAAGCTCTGAAAATATTTCAGCAACATAACATTATGTTTAATTTCCAAAAGATACAAATGAAGGCACAAGGCATCAATAAATAAGCTTCAACGAGCAAGTAAATAAACTTTGTAACCTCCAAAAAGAAACTCTTCAATTTCCTCTTGAGACGCCCATCTCCAAAAATGCACTTTTTAAATATTAAAATACTTTAATATTCCCTCCCTTGGCGTCCAACATTAAGAGCATTTTAAAACATTAATAAAGATATTAATTCTCACTTGAACGTCCACTTAAAGGCCCCACTTTAAAAACAACTTAAAGTCATCGACTAGGCATGGGGGTCCAAAAGCCACAACTGAAAATTGACTAAGTATTGAAACTTAGCTCCAAAAGAGAGGAAGAAGCCAATGCCAAAACTGAATTACCTCACTGCCTGAAATAGAAAGATGAACTGGAGATGACTAAGCTATTGTTGGAAAGATACTGCCATAAATAGACTTACCAAAAATAGCAAACTACTATAAATAGTAAGTTTGCAAAACTTCATCTAAACACCAACTGAGCAGTAAACATGACTTACTATAAATAGTAAGTGTTTGGAAAGGTTGACTAATTCAAATGCATGTCATACCACCCTGGAGATCTCTGAAAACCCAGAAAAAACCAGAAACCTTTCCTTCATGCAAGGTACCAGAGAGAAATGCATGTCATTTTTTCAACATGCATGTTACCTTACCTTGAAGCTCTCCAAAAACCTAGAAAGCTCCAAAGAACAAATTGCCAAAAAACCTGCATTCAAGCCTTCAAAAACCCAACAAAAACCTCCTATAAAAGTGGAAACCCTAATTTGCATTTTGAATTAGCCTACAAGTTTCCGGAAATAGGCTAATTCTCACTGAAGAGTGTAGGGTTAGATTGGGGACATTACATAGATGGCATTATACTGGCAAGGTACATTCTTTCTATGAGTTTAGCGAGTTTTTGGGATGTGGAAAAATAAGTGGTTGAATTTTCAAGGCCTCTAGTAAAAGTTTTGAAACTAGTGGATGGCGAGAAATCCCCCATGGGTTATTTGTATGAGGCCATGGATAGAGCCAAGGAGGAGGGTTGGGATGGAAAATAACTAGGATAGGTACATGCCACTATGGGGACATAATTGATAGATGGGATTGACAAATGCACTCCCCTCTCCATGCCACTAGATACTATTAAATCCATCATTGTTCTATAGTCCCTCATTCAAAGATGATGCTACTATCACACAAGGCCTACTCGTGCATGGAAAAAGTGTTCCCTACCCCAATAAAGTTGGATGTTGTTTTGGTAGAGCAGGCCAATATACAAGCAAGAAAGGGGTTATTTCTCAAACACGGCTACCATGCAAGGCAAAAAGACCTTCAAACTAGGTAGTCTTCATAAAAGTTTGATAGTCTCTTTCTATTGTAGACATGAACATTAAAGGTGTTAAGCTTTTAATAGATCTTACATGCTATCATCTCAAAATAATTTGTGCTTCTCAACGCAATAGTGGGATTTTTGTGGCTGCAAAGCCAAAAATCTTTGATAGATGGCAATGCACATTTTAAACCATCCATGCAATTCATCTACTTGCAAGTGTACTTGGAATGCTTTTGAACACATACATTCCAAGAAACACAACCGACTAATGCAACAAAAAATGAATGACTCAATGTTCGTTCACCACAACCTCTACCTGAAGCTAAAGAAAGCTCAAAGTTAGAGTTTTGACATACTTGCAAATGTAATTATAAATTGTAATCATTGTTTTTCTTCACTTTCAATTGTCAAATTTAATCTTTATATGGAAAAAATCAGGCACTTGAAGAGCACACAAGAAATACTAGGGGGGCGAGGGTGGTGAATCAGTATTTCAGAACATTTTAAAACTTTAAACCAGATTAATCAAGTAAATAAAAAATCAGAACATTAAGAGCATCAACAAACACCATTAACGAGATAAACACTAGGATTACGTGGAAAAGCCTTTCAGGTAAAAAACCACGGCAAAATATTAATTTTATTTATCTCCGAAGGGCACCAACCCTGTTTACATATAGTGAGCACCAACCCACTGAGAGCACCAACTGCCTTCGAAGCACCAACTCCAAATACACCGAAGCACCAACTCTAGTGGTTGGAGCACCAACTCCAGACTGTATTTAGTGAGCACCAACCCACCAAGAGCACCAACTCTCCTTCAAAGCACAACTCTGAAAACACCAAAGCACCAACTCCAAACTTTGAATACAAAACTACAAAACACTGGTTTTAATCACTACCTTCACATGAACTGTGAGGCTCCCATTCCACGAACACGCTGTCCAAAAACAGAGATCACTTCAAACAAGGATATCCTGCACTTATAACTTCACAAAAGAAACAAAATTTCTCAAGTAATATCAAAATTCCTTCATGCTCTATCCAACCATATCCATAATCTACATAGCAGCATTTTAGCACACCAAATTTGTTCACAGCCAACTTCCAAAAACTCACGCGGGGGTCATGATCACACAAAAAATTTACCAGAAGAACACTGTAGACAAAATCCCCAGGAAACCAACCAAGGTTGCAACAACAGCACATATGATGATTTGAACCACTCACAAAATCCAAGAATGATCACTTTAAAAACATTTTTTGCATCCCACAGCATACTCACACAAGTTCGTAAAAGCAACAACTCTCATCACATGACCCATATCTCACAACCTCATAAACTTAGACTACAAGCACATAAACCGTTGTCAGCCATCATAAAACAGGTTGCATTCTTTTTCTATTTTAATAACCACACCTCTCATGAAGAATGCAAGCAATAGGACGACATCACAACATGATACATTCTATAGAAACGATTTCAATTCTTCGTTTTCACAAAACTCTTGGAAGGCAAGAGTTAACATTCATTTCATTCAAAGCGCACCACCTCTCATTAAAAGCTCAACTCTATTTTGTACCCATCACACTTAGTAGAAGTCGCCTCAATAATCACTCGTGAAGACATCGAAGCATTTTTTAACATACTGACTACCCAATACTCTAAACCGTATCGACCTCCTCTCAAAAACGTCTTCCATAAATTCAATAATAATAGATTCAAAGGCAGAAATTGTTTCTAATTGATGAAGGAGACGCCTAGATTAAAAAAAACGTCAAAAGTTTATTTAGAATTAGAATCGACTAAGCAAAATGAAGAAGCCATCTCCAAAAAGAGCAAACAATAATCGTGCATTTCTAAACATAGCAACAAAAGCACCAAAGAAACACTCCACGTCCTAGCAAAAATAAATAAGCATAATTCTAAAGCCGTTCAAGTTTCAATGCCATGAAGTCCTGCAGCTAATAAAGGAGTCGTCAACATTAAAATCTGAAGCCATCGCTGGAAATTAAACTCAAGCCGTCCAGTACACATAAATTAAATCTGTCTCAAATAAATTGAAGATGTGTTTCTTTTTATTTCTTAGCCGCCACCTATCTCTTTATAAATAGGACTCATATATTGAAGGCCACGATTTGTAGCCAGCCGTCACTGAGAAATTTCTGAAGATTTGCCTTCATTCTTAGAAACCGACACCAAAAAAAGACTTCCGTCAAAAATTCTGCCAGCTATCACATTAAAGGATATGTCTCAAAAAAATAAATATTAGCCACCTCAGAAATAAGACTGAAGCCGTTACTTTCATAAATCTAATAATCAATATGAAATTGCCAAGATTAAAGAAATTTACTGAAGACAATTTTCACCCTTTTTAAAATAGCCGCCACTCAAGAATTTTCGATGCCTTTCAAAGATATAATAGCCGACATGACTCCCATATTCAAAATTTTAATGATGAAAACCAGGCAATAAAAAGGATGACGATATCACAATACGTATTCCCATTTTTAATATATTCTCCGCCTCATACTATATTTGAAGACGTCTTTACACAACCTTTTATCCAGTCGCCCCAAAGTTGTTGCAACAAATACATATGATAGAGGCGTTTTATAATTAAACAAACTGCCAATTCTCTTTTTGCCGCCCAGAAAGTAAATCGACATTCTCCAAAAAATAGACGCTGAAGGTAATCAACAGGTGCCACTAAACTTAGCAAGAAAAAGCTAATATTCACCGAGAATCAAAGATTTGCATAAGATAATTAAGAGTCTTATGTAAACCGCCTTCCAAACATAGTCTCCATCGGGAATCAATACAATAAAGCTCTAAAACAAAACGTTGGAGTTGAGACACCTCACTAGTCAGCTGTTGATTAAAATAGAGAAATTTTCAATCAAATAACCGCCTTAAATATGAAGTCTCCCTTTTGAAACATAAGTCTCCAAATTAAACCATTGATTCAATAAGTCCCATTAGATTAGATCATTCAAGGATGGTGTGGCATATGACTTTTCAAAGTAGACACAAATGCTGACAAGAAGGCACCAAAGTAGCTTAAGCAGACACATAAGCAGCTGAAGTAGACACACACCCAGCTCAACCACACACACAGGGAGCTCAAGCAGCACAAGCAACTCAAACACTTAGGCACACAGCTCAACCGTGACATCAATGACAAACTTATTCCAACAATACCCTTGAGGAAGACTAGAGAATTGACCTCGATGAGCTCAATCCAAATTTTGAGTGGATTGCAAATGATTATGTCCTCCTTGATCTTAATGATTTTGATATCCCAACAGAGGCCAACCTTGATAGTGATCTGACTGAACAACTTAGAAGAGGCTCTAACCTAGGAGGTTCATTATCAAATTTGCAGCCCTCTAATGTAACTCTCTTCGTAGCAGCAAAACTCGCTGGCTATTTCTGATTTTTTAAAACCTTGTACTCGATTCATAGATTGACTTTGTACAAAATAGATTGTAAATTGAAAATCTGTGAAAAAAGTAATGTCCCCTTTTGGGGTAACCCTAAATCTTGCCCTAGAATCATAAACTTAATGTAGTTTACCACTTAAATGTTTCAAATAAGATAAATCTTGGCTTAGATCCTGCTATAAATGATTTGTTGATTCCTTAGTTCAGAATGTATTCCTATATTCTTTCTTTACTCATCCCTCCATTCATCGATTCCTAAGTTGTTGTGTAATGATCCCCATTATAGAATTATTATAATCTTTGCATTGGGTCTTCTAAATGACGGTATTTCAGGGGTCTGCAATCTATATTATTTAAGATTGTTGGATGAATATCTGATGTAGGTGATGTTTCTGATTTCTCTGTATGATTATATGTACCAAAAATGATGCCTCTCCTTGGTCGTTGTGCTTGAATTAGACCTTCAAAGTGTGTGGGTATCTGGTCTGGTATCTCGTATGTCTCAAGTATAATACAGCCCCAAATAGTTGATCAGGCGGCTCTCTTAGGAGCATCCTGGCCTGCAACTTAAAGTGTATTCACTTCTCCAATTCTGTTCCCCGGATATGACTCTCCCTGCATTTGATTGTTTCCTTACTTATATCTTTATGCTCTACATAGAACAGGTGTGTCTCTTGGATGAATGTTGTCCTCTTCGAAGAGACATGACTATTAGTTTAAGGCTAATCATTGCCTTGAGGATGTAAACTAATTGCTACCTTAAAAGTATTCTTACACTCTTTTAATAATCGTTGTTGTTTCCATGATCTTCCTTGGCCGTTTAATAATCTGATATTTAATCATATGTCTCCCTTTTGCATCGGCTTCCAATAGGATTGAGAATTGTCTTGATGATCGGGTCTATTCCTGAATCATCAATCCCTTTTAATCTTTATCTTGCCTCTGGACGTGGTTTTCCATTTACTGCTCCGTATAATGTCTTTATTGCCCTTTATACATCATTGTTGTATGGCATGAAGTCGTGATTAATTACTATATGTGGTGCAGGAGCACCTTAAGGTCTTTTGGAAGATCTTAGTGATTTTTGGCTTGTAGGTGGTTCTAGCCAACCACCAAGGGAATAAGGACTATGATATAAAGTCCCTAGGTTGTTTTTGAGAGTGTGTTAGGGTAGGTTTGGCTTAGAGTCTTGAACTTTATGAGTTCCTAGACAAATCTTGGCAATTTGGCCTAAAAGTTGAAAAATACCATTAATGTTGTTCTAAGTCCGACCCAAGGGTCCTAGCACGTGGGGGAAAGGTATATAAGGTCATCCAAACCCTAATACCTGGGTTGGAAGTTCATTTTCACGAATTGAGACTTGGAGAGCATTTTTGTGTGATTGGAATTCAGCAACTTTTGAGTGCATTTTTGTGTTTGAGCCTTCATCCAGTCAAGAATGGATTGAAAGGACTAACCTGATGCTTTGAGTGTTTCATTTGTGTCATTTACTTACTGTACCTAGCATTAGATTAGTCATTTAGACCAACTGGTTAAGGTTTTGCAAGTTTTTGGGTTTTTGGACTCACTGCCGATTTGGGCCAGTTTTGTGAATAATGAGTCCCACTTGAATTCCCGTGGCTTTCCTCTCATGGCCACTTGGAATCAAGCTGGGGACTGTGTAAATAATGTACATACATGTTTAGGAGTCTTTGTTTGCAGGGGAAGTGAAGAAACTATCAAGCACTAGGCGAGTGCAAGTGCATTTTGGCTAGTGGCTTGGAGAGGACAGCAGTAAAGAAAGCTGCTAAATGGATTGGTTTGTGCCAATAAAGAGAATGGGAGTGTGGGCACATGTATTCCAGACATGTGTGTGCAAGGAGGAGAGTTGAGGAGGTCATTGAAGCCCTCAAAGTTGGAAAAAGGAGCTAAAACCCTTGAAACCCTTGAAATTAGGGAGGTATGAGGACAGTCATATGAACGGCCACTTGGGAGACCTTACACCTAGTAAATATTGAAGCCTAGGGTACCACTAGAAATAATATCAAAAAATATTTGGGGGTTGTTAAGACCGTTTTTGAGAAAAGCCAAGAAAACGGGTTCTAGGAGGCCTAGTTGGGGCAAAAGGCTACAAGGCCTAAAATGGAGTTTTTCAAGAAAGCGATGGGAGAATGGTGAAAGAATCCAATGAGATGGATCAGTGAGGTGTCAAATCAACAAAGAGACAGTAGAATAACCTTTCCTAGCCCCTGGAGTGGTTAGGACACTTTGGGTCAGTTTGGAGCCAAAGGAAGCCTAGTGGCGAATTGAGAGTAATGGAGAAGAATTTGAAATTGGTGGAGAGTCTTATGAGGTGAGAAGGGTTTAGGAGAGATCCCTGAATAGGGTACAGAGGAATACCCTAGGAAGACCAGAGAATAGGTCTTGGGAAGAGCAAGAGTGCTCTTGAAAGGTAAGTTTCCCCATCAATATGTCTGAAATGCTTTGTATCTCCCGTGATAGATATTCCAATATAGCTTGGTAGACACCATGCGATGTTATAAAATGGTCTTCGATATGAAATAGTGTCGAGATATTACCAGCAACACTGAACATATATTAACTATATCATTCCAATATAATACTCAGCTCGTTGACAATGACACTGTGGAACAGTACTGTTGACGTGGTTTTTGTGACCGCACCAAACAGCAGAACAAAATAGTCCGAAGGCTACTCCATTCTCTCTTGATCAAAGTATTCCGTGCGCTAAGATTGCAAGAAAGTTCGCACGTTCAACTCCAAGGTTCCGAATACTTAGAATACCCTCAGTTGGTTGATGTCAGTTGTTGTGTTCTCACGAGGGGACTTACGCAATTGTTCAGACTTCTTACAGTCAGCAGTCAGTGTATGATTTGAAGGGGATTTTATGCGTGTGATTTGGCAATATAGCTTGTTTTCCTAAAACTAATCAGAAATGTGTGGAAAGTAAAAGAGTATAGGGCCTAAGGAACTTATGTTCTATTCTAAATGCAAGATATGTGGAATTTAGTTTTGGCAGACTTCAACCAAATTTCACCTAGCCTCACGTCGGACAGCTTCAACGAAATCAGTGCAATCTTCAAGGGGGTAGCAAAAAGTGTTCAAATTATGATTTAGCATACATACACCATCACAACGACGCATATAAGCATACAAATCACAATCGAAGTTAGACTCAAGGTAATCTCCAGTTGACCACGCAAGGCGAACTTATCATCAAGAAGTCGCTAGTGGTATGGAATGAAAGAAGCTACCTCAACAAAATACCACATATCAAAGTAAACTAATGGCATGAAATTAAGCTATTTGGATACGAAAGGAAGAAGAGACCTTGCTAGCCATTCATGACAAGACGAATTCCATCATCAATGAAAAGATCTATTATCATGAAAAGTATTACACAACAATCTCCACAAAAGTTTTCAAAGGGAAAACTTTCTTTCTTCTCCACACTATGTAAAATGTCTACAATGCTCTACTATGCTCTACTCTCTAGCTCTAGCCCAATTCTGACTCTGATCTAATGAATTACAAATGAGGGGGACTCCCCCTTTATATAGCTAGCCCAGTCCAAAAGACGGCTAGGGTTACAAATTAATAGAGTGGCCAGAATCGTGCCACCTCAGCCCTAACCCTAAAAACTGCCAGAATAGGGAGTGGTACATTAAATGAATCAAAGATTCCCACTCACTCCCAAAAATAGTAAAGGTAATAAATGTCCACATTCAGTCTTCTAGAAGATCCTCGTCCAGTAGTGTGTTTCCATTTGCCTTCTCTCTGACTGCAAACTCCACGAATCTGCGAAGCACAGCCTCAACCTCCTGAACCGAAATAGGTGGAACACAATCTAGCTGAAACTCTAATACTGTGACTGAATGCTCATGCCTTGTACAAGATTTTCTCCAAGCAATCAAGGAGTCCTGCGTGTTCTGGATCAAAGTGGAGAAAGTAGCAGTATTCTCGAAATCATCTTGTACAAAGGTCTTTACCTCTGAGAAGAAAGGTACCAGCATACCCCTCAAACTATCAACATTAACCTCGTCCGGATTCAGCCGCCTAGCAAATATGGCCTCAAAAGTATTCTGAACTCCATCTATGATATTGGCCATAGCTTTATGTACCCTGGCTGAATCTGCCTGTGCCACATCGAAGAAACCACGCCCCGTGATCGCTGAAGAATACCACCGAGAGAAATCATACCGGTCATTCTCCTGAATGATACCTCCATCAACCAGCAATCGCAATGGAACATGCCTCAATGCCTCAAGACGCTGGATTACCTTACTCTGATAGATAGAAGCATCGCCCCAAGCATGATCCACTGCATCCATCCGCGTCAAAATACTAGAGGCCTGCTGAAAAGCGGAAGCAAGGTCCTCCATAAACTTCTCTGTCTCAACACGAACCCCTGTGACCCACTTATCTGCTTCCTGTGCCATCTTCCCCAACTCCATCAATCCACTGATTGATTCTCTAGGTATCTCTGCTGGAGGTTCTATCACTGGAATATCCTTCCCTCGAGAATGAGACAACTGCTGTACATATCCAATCAAAGCCTTGTGTTCTCTTTTTAGCTTCTTATACTTCCCTTTTTTCTTGAATAATCTATCTTTGAGGGTGAGGTAGGAGTTATCACACTCCACAATCTGAGCACCAGTGGGGCGTCCCAAATCCAGAGTGGTGACCACATAATTCTCAGGTACTGCCTCATTTCGGTCACACTCAACTCGTGGCACGGCTACATGAAGAGTACGGGAACCATCCTCTTCAGTGGAGATCTTCGAAAATTTTCTTGCTTTCTTCTTCTGTGGAGGTGCACTGATCCTGTTCAAAAATTCTTCCATCTCGACTACTGGATCAAGCCCCTCACTGGGGCTTCTTCTCATTCTATCCTTAAGCCAATCGGGCACATCATAATGTATATCGAAGGGCTGCTGCTCCTGTGCCTCGACTTCTCTAACTTGCTCTACCTCTACATCATTCTAGCAAGGCTCATCGTCCTCAAGTGGCTGAGTATCACCTAACACTATATCATCATCTTCGTTCATAGCCTCCTCTAACTCCTGCTGAAACTGAGGGTCAGTAATAGTCCCCTCATCGTCTTGTTGATCAACCCTAATAGGTGCGTTGACACTCTGGCCAACCGACTCTCTCCGTGGAGGCTGGATATCATCCTGTACTGCTTGCACCTGATTCAGTGCATTTCTCTGATCAGCAAATAAAGAAACCTCCTGTATACTTGGAGAACGTGTCTCCAATGGTGATGCGACTGTGACTCGTGGAGGCTCCGGCTGAATGAGCTCCTGTCGAACTATCTCTTTCTTTCTGGACTCTGGACCTCGTGTAATCTGTTTCTTCCTGCCAGTGGTGGGCGTCCTGTGATCTCCCATCAAGTTGTAAGTCAAAGCAATTGACCTACTTTTTAGCCTGTTTACTCGCCTATCAACCCATGCTCTGGTGAATGTCAGAACGGGGATAGAAAGCGTGTCCAAATCTGCAATCTCGGGCTCTGACCAGTCTGGAGGTGGAAGTGGAGTATCTCTAACAGCTGCATAGTCGGGATGGACAACATCCATGTCTTCATTCACCTGGTCTAGAACCGACACAACTTCACACTCCCTGATTAAAGTAATCGGCAACCGAGAGAACATCCTTTTCCTTACTTCAATCTCATCAGCTGCATCAGCCCAATAATCCTCAATGGTGGCCTTATGCTTAAACTCCTCCGACAGTACCCATTTGATGTTGTGATGTGGGTCATAGTGCTGTCGGCTAGTATGATATGAGAAATGATAAAATTGAAGTTCACTTTCAGCCTCTCTAGCTGCCTGTATTGAAGGACACACCTCATCCGAGTTGCCCATGACGATTGGAAATTCTATTCCTCCCTTCTTCTTCTTCTTTTGGATTTTATCAAAGGCAAGCAACTGCCTAGATATCTCTAGCATTAAAATTCTATCTGTTGGGTACTTGGGCAACCTATGTGGGTACGAAGAAAAACCTTGCGGCCTAATGTAAGAAAATTTTGGAAATTGTATGAACCAGCACCCATACCTCTAAATCAGCTCTTGGGCTTCCCTCGAGATTCTATGATGCAACTGCTCCTGAAGCAGCCTCGTGATATACATGGTGAAAAAATCGTTGACACGCTTGTAGTGGGTCGTGCTCGACAAGTGCAACTGTGGACACGCCTCATGGATCTTGAACTGATGAGAGCCACAACCGACAGGCTCCTTGTAGGAAATCCCCCTGTACTTCGTCATCCGTGCCAACATATAGATAATGTAGGAGTTCATGTAAAACGTTTTTGTCCTTCGGAGGCTCAGGAGCTGCTCATGCAAGTTATCACTTATCATCTCGGCCCAATTGACATAATCTTTGCCTTCCAGCACAAGGTTGATGTAGTAAAACATCCAAGGCTCGAAAATGAAGGACTGTGCACAACCTCCAACCTTGCTGAGCATCATTATGAGGTCACAGTATTCCTGCTTCAAGTCCTCCGCTATGATCTGCTTTGGCAACTTCGCACAAGAAGGCTTGGGAGTGCTCATCCAATGAGTGTTAATTGTTTCTGTGCACCTTTTGAATGCGGAAGCATACATCCGCTCAGCTCGCTCTCTGGATTTATAAACCATGTTTCTGTGCACCGGGATCCCGAAAGCTTCACCAATGGCAGCAGGAGTAAGATTTGCTAGCACTTGGCCATCTGGTGACATGATTGACCGATGATCCTTATCATAGTAATTGGCGCACTCCATCATCAGCTCCGAGCACTAAATGGCTGGTGGGAAACCAGCAGCTGTATATAATCCACTTCGAACAATATTGTGTGAAGTGGTCGAAGGCCGATGACTTCCAATTCCTAGCATCCTGTTCTTGAAGGTCTCCAGGTTGACGGAGCCCAAGTTGGTGTCTGTCAACTTGCCCAACTTTGAAATAAACTTAGACTCTGGCATGAACGTCTTACTCAGCTTTTTGATCACAGCTTGCCTGGATGCACCATTGTCCTTTCCAGTTGTCCTTGCTTCAGCCATCTGCAAACAATAAACATTCGTCAGCAATTTAGTTTATAAAAATAAAATAAGATATTGCATAGGGGCTGCAGTCGACTTCAAGAAGCTGCAATAACTTTCTTGTTTGCAAACCTCAGCTTCTTCTCTTGAACTTCAACACTTAGAAAAGTTTTTAAGTAAACTTTAGTGACTTCAATCTGCAACAACTCCAATCAGCAATTTTGATAAATTCGTACTTTGCACCAGATTTGTACTTCACATGAGCAATCAGCAATCTTCAAATTCGTGCTTCTTTAAATCAGCAAGCTTGTAATTCACTAACTCTTTTCACTTCAAGGCGTCCTTACTAACACTGGCAACTTCAAACTTTGGTAACGAATCAAGCTTCAGCCACTACACTAACAAAGTCGTACCTTCTCCAACCAGCAAGTGCGCACCTCTTGACTTCAGCAAAGGCACTTCTCCAGCAACTCAAGGCGTCCCCTTCAACTGCAGATTTGAGCAACTTCAGCAAACTCCAGTCTTCAATAAAAACTTCGAACTCTTCAGGCAATTCTCAAACTTCAGAGCAAGTCGACTTCTTCTCAACTGTGAAAAGGAAGTGAGAAACTTGTTCATTTTATAGCTCAAAATCGAATTCTAGAAGGAGCCAATTTTAGCCAGTGCATTAAACTTCCACTACTCCACTTCAAGAATTCGAATTTTCCCTCTTTGGTATTTCTGACACTTGTCACTTGACGTCAAGAATCTTGCTCTTCTAGAAACTTGACTTTGACTGGCATATTTGAATTTGCTTTCGAAAAAATTAATTTAAATTCATCTTTTTAACTCACCAGTCGGAGCTCAGCCACCTGAATTCGATTTTAACTCTTCATCATCTCTGGAAAAATTCATCTTCGAAGAATTCCATCAAAATTATCTAGGCAACTCATCTCGAATTCATCATTCAGAGAAATTTATTCTGAAAACACATTTTATTCAAATTTGCCTTAGAAAATTTTAAATTTTCCCTTAGGAAAATTCACAATTTGAGCAATGATTAAATTCTTCACTGAAAAAGTGTTGGCGAAGTGCGGAAGATCTGGAAATCCATCTATCATCGCGAACGTTCAATACCCAGAAGAGAATTTTCTTCAGAATGCTTTGAATCCATGGGTACCCCAACGAACGGGTTCATTTAATTTTTGAATTTTGAACCTTAGAAAATATTACTCTGTCAAATAAAATCCATTCTTCGCCTGTGATCATCCTGTGTTGCTCCAGTTCGAGAAACTTGAATTCATCTTGCATTATCATCCATCTCTGACTTCATCACTGAGAAAATTTGCTCGTGCTTCGAAAAATTTCACCACCTTGAGCTCCAGGCGTATTTTCTAAGAAGAAAATAATTTGCCTTAGAAAAATTTTAAATCATCTTGCACTCTGAGAATTTGCCTTAGAAAATTTTAGTTCACTCGCCAGTGGAGGAAATTTTATCAACTTCACTTAGAAAAATTTTATTCACGCCTGGCACACTTGATTTGCCACTCACCATTTTGTATTTAACTCCACCCTTGCAAGGCAATTTATTTAAAATTCTAACGCCTTAGAAATATCTCATTTTTCTATTTTTCATCACTCAACATCTTAGGCGCATTTCATATCTGAAGGAGAATATTCATCTTGTGCTTAGAGGTCTTCATTTCCAACGCCTAGGCAACACATCCATCACCTTGCAATATTTTCTCACACATATCATCTTGGGCGCTTATCACTTAGAAGACATTTGAAACCACGCCTTAGCATTTTATTCTCAACACCTCACATGCCTTAGAAAAATTTTCTAACACTTTATGACTCCCATCACCCTTGGCGCCTAGCACACTTGAGGAGGAAACTTAAAAATAACGCCCAATATTCATCTTCACCACCTTGGGCGCGCCTAGCATTCACCACCTTTCACCACGCCTTAGAATTATCTTTCACCTTATTTACCATCTCCATTCACTATTTACACCTCAATGTGGGCGCATTTAGACATGCAAGAGGGATGACCTTTCAACTTCACTTTTTTGTCTTGACATGCACTTGTTTGGGCGCATTTCACCCCTTGAGGAGGACGAATTTCCTTGACTTGTTGACTTGCTTCCAACTTGAGCGCATTTTTATGTAGGAGAAGGATAAGAACTTTGACTTTGCTTTGACTCATTTGTGCCTTGGGCGCGTTTTGCCCCTGATGAAGGATGAACTCCATACTTAGAATTTTTTTGAGCTTGGCCTATGCTTGAAGGCGCATTTAGGCTGGGCAGAAGGATGAAAGACGTTGACCTTCTTTGACTTTCTTCTAGATGGGCGCATTTTGGCCTGTGTGAAGGACGAGCTTCATACTTTGAAATTTTCATGCCTCCTCATCAACTGGGCGCAATTTGCCATGTCAACTGGATGAAGTTCCAGACTTAGACTTTTTCATCGTTTTTCGCCAGTATTTCATGCCCTGCTATTTATAGTAAGTCTTCTCAATTTTGCACCTCTGAAGCTCAGAACAGCTTGAAATTTTGCACACTGCATCCTTATCATCTTGTTGTCCTGTCGACACTGCCATTTTTAGTCACCCTTCTATTTTTAGCTCATTTCCAAAGGTGGTTTACTATAAATAGTAACCTCTTGTTTCTGATAGCTCCATTGCTCCGATCGACTTGAAACTTGAATGAGGTGCTCCTCACCACATGACCTGTTGTTGGCGTAACAACTAACACCTCTGGAGTACAAGTTGTTATGAACAGCCTATGCACACTACGCAATGAGTGCTCTTCGAATTATTGAGGGGAAGCTCCCTCGATGTTCTTTGACAAATATGCTTTGTAAAGAAAAATAAGCTAAAACTACTTCCTGTCTTTTTGTTTCAGCTGCTAGAGGCACAAGACTTTCTTGAAAGAACTTCTACGTTGCAGCTGAGTTTTCTCTGGTTTCGCAAATCAACTAAACTACAACTTATATCTATCCAATCTCCTCAGGAAAACAGAGCAAGAGGAAACGGAGCAAGGTTTGACTATCTGACGATAAGCGGGTTTAGACTCTCTACTTGAAGGCAAGGTGGGCACAACTATCATCTCAATCTAAACCAACTTATTGGGCACAACAGATTTAAGAATTTACCAAGACGATCTTATGAAACCCTAGGTGGTATAACACTTGATCGAATCAGCAAAGCCTTCACAAAACAGCCTTTATCTTTATAATCTCACGAAACCCTAGGTGGTATAACCTTCAATTATATTGATAAAGATTCACAAAAACAGATTTATTGCTGCAACTTCTCGAAACCCTAGGTGGTATAACGATCGATCACAACAGTAAATTAACACAAAACAGCCTTATCACTTTAATCTTTTGGAACCCTAGGTGGTATAACAATTGATTTCAATGACAAAGATGTTCAAACAGATATATCTAATCTATGGAAAGAATTCAGCATCACAATCTTTCGAAACCCTAGGTGGTATAACAATCAATTGCAATAGTGAAGACACATGAACAAATACGAAAAAGAGTAATATTGAGGGCAAGGTGGGCACAGCATATATTCCTCTCTCAAGCAAAAGTTATTTACAAATGAGCGTAAGCTCTTATTTATATACATCAAGGTGTAGGGAACCCTAAAATCACCTTGTGTTATCTATAGTTCCTGCAATGCATGCAAGCAATGCGCCCAACCCTAATTAAGCAAACTATACAGTTAACTGGGCAACTACCCTCAGTTTAACTGAAACATCTAATCTAAAATGGACAATTGTGCGAGCATGCACGTCCTTATTAAAACAAGTTAACTGGAAGACTATCATCAGTTAACGAAAACCCTAAATACAACTCCAAGTGAACAAGGCGATTCTCAGAATAGGTATGCATGTGATGACAACCCCGAGTTAACTGAAAAGGGTAACATCCAGTTTAACTCGTGTGTGTGAAGTCTATTCTGAGAAGTGGGAACTGAAGTTCACTATGTGTGATCTCGAGCAATCAACCCCTCAATGAGATTGTTGACTGTGTCACTGTCCGGAGCGATGAGACTCTGACGAAGGATGCTATGTCGATGCAGCATGTCCTCACCAGCTGTGATCTGAGACTGAAGTTCCCTTCTGCTCCTCGTTGCTTCATCGAAAAGTGTTGACATGACTGTAAGCTGAGTAACCTTACAGCCAACTGTCTCCCCACTGAAAATGATATGAATGAGTGCCCGGAGTTCTGACTGAACATCTGTAAGCTCCACGTAGGCACCACCCTCAATCTGATAACGGCACGGTAAGCGAGATACAAGAGTCTCACAAACCGGAGTGCACTAGTGGCGTGCTTCTACTCTCACCAACTATCGATGCTAAATCATCTTTATCTTTGCTCGAAAACCAACAAGGTTCCAAGAGTGGGCTAGCCTTCTCTCGTTCGCATCCGTGGGTGCCGTGAAAAAACCGTGAGCAATCAAAATTTCATCCCCGGGTTTGTTAATAGCCATATCCCGTTCCTCACATCCCGAAGACGAATCGGAGCTCTCGCATTGTACCGCAACCGATATAACTCGTAAGCATAGTACGGCCTCTAGCAACGAAATCTTCCTCCCATTCCTCCAAACGCTTGCCATATGCAACTAAATGATTGAGCTGACTTTGCTCTGCTGGTGGCTCAAGCATCGGTGGGAGTGTGTTAATGGCTTCTGGTCTGTGCACAAGACTAGAAATGTACTGACGAAGCTGTCTGATTTCAGCCTTGAGGGCTGCTTTATCCTCTCCGTCCTTTAGTATTCTGTCCTTGGCACTATCTGTAGCAACTTGAAGAAGATCAACCTGAGTCTGGCGTGTGCTGCGACCAAGGTTGACTGTGATAACTTCAAAATCCTGAGACTCTAAATCAGCCAAGCTCTTCCCCTGCGGAGGTACAGCAGTCTCGATAACAACCTCCATATCAGTGTTTCTCTCTACGTGAACCATGTTCTTAACTCTCTTATCTGGCGCATCTTGATAAATGTCATCGAAATCGGAATGATTGAGAACATAAGATGGCTGCCTCCTCTTCCTTCCTAGCTGAGTCTCGATCCAAGATGAATCTCTGCTAATGCTACTAGAAGGGTCTGCAATAGCGACAGGAGGTACTGATGAGAGTGAGTATGTAGAAGACCCACTGCGAGGTGGAGAGTCCAAGTCCAATTCAATGTGAATTGGGACCGGTGACGGCTCTGAAACTAATGTAGGAGCTTGAGGCTGAACCTCAGGTACTGGCGGGCTCTGAGCTGATCTCTGAACTGGCTCTGTGATAAGCGGCTGTCTGTCAGGCTCTGAATGTGAAACAGTGGCAAGCGCCTTGCCCTTTGAATTATTTGGCGCTTGTACTTTCTTAGGAGGGTTACTCCTCTTCTTCTTGTTAGGTTTTGACGAAGAAGGTAGCGTAGGATTCACCACTACTGGCGGCTCTGCTCTGGGCATGCTTACTCTTCTTGTCTTCTTGCTGTCGAGGTAAAGTATACTGTTCTGGATGACTCTACTAGACCTCTCCTTGACCGTTGCATATTCTTTGGCGTACCAATCTGCTACTGGCAACGGTTGTGTGTCGACCTGTTCTCTGAAAATTGAGGAAGAACTTCTCCCTCATCATCACGATAAACCTCCATCCCTCGACGAAACAGAAATGCGTGAGAGAGAAGCGGTAAAGTAACTTCGTCTGCGAACCTCGAAGTCATCTGACAATTTGCCCGGTAATCCTCATAGAGGCTCGTGATATGTGCCTCGGTGGCCGAGCTGTATAATATTTTGAAGGTCATAAGCCGCGATAACCGACAAGGTACTTAGATGATATCTCAATTTCTGTCCTGAATCTTTGCATCAATTGCCGACTTGCACCAATACGTTCAAACTGAAAGGAA